>CAIGRB010127344.1:39346-71124 GCA_903798255.1 Fraxinus quadrangulata | reverse complement strand
TTCAATTTTTTTATTAATCCAAGATGTCACTTAGAGTAGATCATAATCAATTATTCACAAAGAAGGAAATGAGTATTGAATAAGAATTTAAGACGAATAAAATAGAATTTTGAGGTTTAATTTTCAATAATAAGAATTGCTAAATATTATATAAAATAGAAAATGAGCAACTTGATTATAATTTGGACTTAGTAGAGTACTAAATAGCATTATATGAAACTCATTTTCATTTATACAAACAAAATTCTAAACCACCGATATAGAGAGAAAAAGAAGGAAAAAAAGAGAAGAAAATGGAAAGAAAAAAGAAAAAGAAGGGAAAACCTAGCGTCGCTGTCTTTCTCCACCCTCTCGGCGACGACGCTAGGTTTATAGAGAGTAAAAGTAGGAAAGAAAAAAAGGGAAAGAATAAAAAAGAATAAAGAAAAAGCAAAAACGACGAAGTGTCCGGTTGAAATTTGGAAGATCCGACACATATCTCATACTCATACTCATGTTGTGTCGTGTCGTGTCCGATACGGATACTCCAACTATTTCAAAAAGTCTGAACATCAGAGCTCCATATGGACTGTATATGGACCAGAAGTTGTGATTGCAGTTTACAACAAGAAGTAGTCGGGACATCGAATGTTTCTTACTTATTCTTACTTTTTTATATAATCGTGATAAAACACGATAATCTAGTAATCACAAGACTTGAACTCATTGCTTTTGTACAGTTTTTAGACATACAAATATAACTTTTAACTTATTTAAAAATTTAAACTACTAGAATATTTGAAAAAACTAGAGATGAGAATTGGTAGGAATTGATGAATGATTGACACCCATTGGTGGATTTTAAGACAACATTTTATCAGATTCAGACAGCTTGTCAGCCATGATGCTGCGAAGGTGTCTTCAATTGTCCTAATGGTGCTTGGAAGTGGCCGATAGTTCCCCATCATTTGAACATACATTTGAGCTATGAGTGGGATAAGGACTTGCTTCGGTTTGTGATTACATGCGGTGTATAATCTACGCTCATTGTGATTGTCTCGTTTGGATCTAAATGCGTGAGAGTGATAGACAGTACGGGAGCAGAATATTTTTAAAAATTGAAAAAGATGTGTAAAAATTGGCACCTAGCCAACCCTTAATGCGGCTTGAACTGGTCGCCAGGCCGACTGAATTGGTTGGACATGGCTAAGGTTTTTAATATAAAAAAAAAATCGAAAAAGGTTGAATGGTTCGCAAGTCGAGAGGTTTGGAATGTGACTGGACTGCAGTCCAAACGTTTTACACGACTATCTTCAAAGTAAGGAAATATCTCAAAGTAGTTGTAGTTGTTATGGCAAATGAAAACAACATAATGAAACACGTGTTAAAATTGTTTCCAACTGAGATTTTATTGGATATTCATGTATTTCAATGAAATCCATTAAAATCTATTTATCATCAATAACACGTGAATTTATAATAATTTCATTAATAAAACGATTTCAAACTTAAAAATACACGTAACAAACTATTTTAAAATTTCACCGTTTTTAGTAAGAATATTATGAATTCTATGAAAATCTTATCAAATTCATGAAATTCATTAAAATTTATAATATTATAAAATTCATTAAAATCTCAGCTGTGAACTCCCATTTCAGTGTATTTTTGAATTGTTTCCTTAAGACAAAAGGCTGTTTGCCAAAAGGTTCCCTATATTAATGGGCTTTTGTATGTTCAAATGAAGCCAAGGCCATAAATTAGGTGGATCGGATGGTTCAAGAAAGATGGGCTCCATGGCCGAGAATTCTAAGCGGTAAAATTAGTGGTAAAATGAAAATGGCCCGAAATGAGAGTAGTATAGGATTAAAGAAGGTTTCCTTTAGAGAAAATTGACACATATAGCAATAAGCCCGTGTTTGGACTCCACTTTTAAAACTCATTATTTTTCAAACTCACTTTCAATTACATATCATTTCAATAAAATAATTTACGCATAGATCCATAATATTTCCCTACCTTCTAATCAAACATTTTTTAGAAAAATCACTGTCCACAAAATTTATATTAAAAAAATCTCTATCAAACAGGAACTAACTTTTGATTGGCTCTCATTTTTAAAAAAATCATTTTCAACCACACATTAAATGTGATACACAACTTTTAAACATACGTTTCATCAATTTTTATTAAAATCTACTAAAAATCTGATTTTCACTAAGTCAAACTGGAATTAAAATTGGAGATATTAATTAAAAACTTTTCGTTTAGAGATTTTCGGTTTTAGCAGCCTAAGCTACCCAAGCTGCTAGCTCGAGTTCATGGGAATCACCTCGCATAAGACAACCATTCAATCGTAAAAGGTAAGCAATGAATTATTAATATATTTTTTCAAAAAAAAATCAAATAAATGAATAAACACCAACATATTTCATGTCATTTGTGTTGACATCAAATCAAATATAGGACCAAAGAAAATAAGACAAAACACATGATCACGAGGGTAAACATTCTTGAATAAACTTCTAAATTGGCTGCCGGCTGAGATTTGATGCAAACTTCATTTATTTAATTAATTTGACATTTTAATTATTTATTGATGTCAATTTTTATGTTAAAACTATTTACTTTACATTATTCTAACAATTGAAGTGTCCCCGTAGAGTACAAGTGCAACTTTCCAAGAATAGTGAATTAGTGATAGCTTTAACCAATAATTATAGTGCAAATTCTTTGAACTTTCACTATATTTCGAAGAATTTAATGTTGTGTAAAGCATTCCTAACTAGTGGCAGCGTCATGTTAAGTTGTTAAGTATACCAAAGTAAAAAGATTAGTCGGATCAAGTCTTTCCAAACCAATCCTTAAAACTTTAGTTCATGGGACATAAAGCGTCTAAGAATTGATCTACTCAACCTTGCCAAGTTAGCGTTGGTAGGGATATAAATTAGAAAATAATAAAGCAGAAAAAAAAATTGTCTTGGAAATGGACTTAATGCAAACTCTAATGGCAAAAAATAAGATTTGAAAAAAAAAAAATTTAAAAATGAAGAGTTGTGGGAGGATGAGTCTCCATCAATTTGACTCACTTGTTGATAGCATGCCAAGTCATCATAGTTATCATGCTTGGATCGAAATGGTCGATTGGACTAGTGACACGATGATCCATTAATTCGGACTGGGATAATTTCAAAATCAAATTTGATAACTACGAAAAGTAAAGAATTTTATCGAGTCGTCTATACCTTTATTTGAGCATGACAAAATCACTTCATGCCCTCGTCGATTTTTTTTTTAATTATTGAATCGATTGACAAAGAATCACGAATATGATCTTTATTATTATTCTAGTTAAAAGATATCTAATAAAGCAATCGTCCAAACTTAATAGTTTGTTTATGCATGTTTATAGTTAGAAAATTAAGAAAGCACAAACACTAATGCAGGAGCCCACAATCACATGCCATTAGCAAACATAAACTTGATCACGTGCATATAGCAATTGTCCTGCTAGCCATCATGAATTGAGGCACGGGTGCCTCTTCAGTCACCATCTTTCGCAAAACCTTTTTCAAAAAATTTAGAAAATTTTGAAAGTCCAAGGGTAATTTAGGTATGTATGGAAAATAATAAATAAATAAATAACTATTCGAAATATAAATGCGTCTGTAAATAAGATTAATGTGCAAAAGAGAGAAAAAAAAAATATATGAATTATCTCCGCTAATTGAATGATAAAAGTGAAACATTTTTTTCATTTTTTATCCCTCATTTAATAATATTCGTGTCGAGATACAAGATTTTTAAATCACGTCACCTAGAACAAAGATGTGGCATGCCCGTCTAAAGGCTTTGATGCTTTCAATTCAATTTTTGACAAGTCATAAAAAAAGTAGAAAATGACCCATTACAATTTTTTTTTTAATTTTTTCAAATAATATTTTTAAAATGGTGAAAAAAAAAAAGTCGGCCCACACATAGGGATGTCAAAATGACTCGTTAACTTGGGCAGTCCGTGGCTCGGCCCGGGACCCACTGTGCCGAAGCTCGAGCGGAGCCCCATTTTGGGGCATCAGCTCGAGTCCGAGCCAATCCGTGGGCCCGTGGCCATTCGACCCGTCGAGCCGAACTTTATTAAAAATAATAATAATAAAATTAAAACAATAGATTTTAAATTCACGCTCATATAAATTGCACAAATTTTAATTTTTTTTTAAAAAAAAATAGATTTGTCACCAAAAAAAAAAAAAAAACGTGCCGGCTCGTTGATATCCTACCCACACGACCTAGATAGCTATTGCTAAATATTGCCTGCCTTTGCTAACATGCTCACAATTAGTAATGACTAATGAACCTTCAAGAAAACAAAATTTGAGAAAGTTTGATCCATCTTTACCCTCTAAATTTGTGTCAATTACCTTTGTTTGGCTATGGAACTTCTTAGTGTTGAATGCTATTATTATATGCTTAAAAGTAATGATATTTATATACATGCGTGTTATGTTAATTTCTTTCCTCATAATTAAGGAGCTTAGTACATAATTACAAGGGTTCAATTTATTTATAATATAAACATATTATATATCGAAAAGTTAGTTTAAATGGCGTGACTCGATATAATGTCTAAGCAAACAAAAGTTAATGAATGAATTTATCATTGACAATCATTTTGTCACATTTTGAACACGTTAAGGCCAAAACATAATCCTATTGGTTCGATTCATGACCCAAGCTTGAGCTACCATCGTCACTAACTGAAATAGGATCGTAGTCTTCTCCAACCACTACTTGTAACATTAAGTATTATATCATCATCATCCTCACCACCACTTGTAGCATTCATCAAGAATGTGGTTGTAGTGGTAATTATCCTTTAGGTAAAGGGATTAAAAGGGACGAATGGCTCGCTCACTAAGGGACGAATCGATCCAAGCTTTGGTTGAGCGAGCCGGCTCGTCCATTTAAAACCAGATTAGTGGTGTATTTGTGTTTGTGTTTTGAGTGTATTAAAAAGTAATATTTGTTGAATGAGAAAATTAATAATGATGAATTTGAAATTTTAGAAGTTAGAGGCGTTTCGTGTATTTTTCTCTTCTTTTTACACACGTTGAGTTCCCTTTGCCTGAAAATTTAATAGTCAAGCAAAAGATTATTTTTAGACTTCCTACTTTATAATGTTTCAAAAAAAAAAAATTCACAATCAAATAACTCATCTCGTGTTAATTTTTATTCACTCAAAATATATTTAAGTAAATAAATATACTACATTCATCTATAGCAAAACAAAAGTTGTTTACAAAACGGTCCTACAACTTTAAATAACTCGTGAGACATCCTCAAGTTTTAGTTTAAAGCTAGCAGTATGTAACTAAATTTCCAAAATAACCCTCACTTTCGCAGCAATTAATAAGAGTTAGGTTAAAATTTCACTTTTGCCTACTACTAATAAGTAATAAGGGCGGGTAAGAAAGTAACTTTATTCAATCTAAAAGTTGTGTTACCAAATGCAAAAAATGGGGTCGAAAATGTTTGTTTTATAATGTATGGTTGGTAGCATGTTTCTAAAAATTGATAAAATTAAAACTTGAACAATTTCTCCATTTTGTACAAAAATTGCAAATGAAAATTCATCAGAAGAAGTGTCTGATATCGTGTTAAATTAATGGATTTGATGCTTACTTCAATTAAGACATTTAAATCAATGTATAAACTTGAAACTACAAAATGCCATATATGTCACATGTTCTTAAAACATGGAATTCAGATCAATTATTTAACTTGTATCCTTTGTTGAAAAAAAAAAATAGATTCCTAAAGTGTTAAAAATTATTTTTATTAGGGTCCGTTTGATAGGCAAAGGTGAAAATGAATTCTAATTTTATGTTAGTTGGAAAATAAAAACTCACCAAACCCATATGAATTCGTTTTCCATGGAAAAAAAATATAGTTTAAATTGATTGTACCTTGAAATTCAGTTTTCATTTCCACGTCACAATCAAACGATCAAAGTAGAATTCGTTTTCCTCGAATGTATCATTTTTCATGAAAAATATGATAATCAAACAAGGTTTTATTGTTGTTATAAATTCAACTTTAGTTTAGTGATTACCCTTCACCATACATCTTCAAAATATACATGGACATAATGATACATTGACATCTCATCCCCACTCAAAACTATTTATTCCCATTTAGTCCCCACTCCAATTGATTAATTATTTTGTATCCTTTTCGCTATGACATGTTCCCTAGAATTAAAAAATCCTCCATATAAATACAAGCAAGGAGACTACTTACCCAACACATAAGAATATTAACTCTACTACTTGATGCACAAAGCAATGGCTTCCACTGCAAATACTAAGACAGAACTACTACATTCCGGCAGGCCATTCCGGCTGGCCGGTCTACGGAACTTGTCCTTCTCCTCTTCTTCCTCATCACATTCATGTAATTCATCCTTTGGATCACTCTCTTTCAATGAAGATTTTAATTCATTTAGTCCAATTACCCCTTTTAGATTCTCATCAGGGGTTCCATTTTCTTGGGAAAAAATCCCTGGAATTCCCAAGCAAGAAAGTATCAACAACAAAGAATCCTTAAGGAGTCTTCTCCCATTACCTCCTGCTCGAAAAACCTCGAATTTCTCCAAGAAATATGTTCGTGAACAGATTTTTTCCAAGAAAAAGGATCCATTTTTTGCAGCATTTGTGGAGTGTTCTAAGGATGATGACGATCGTTATGCATTTGGCAGTCTTTGGAAAGGATCAAAGATCGCAAGGGCTCTGAATTCTTGCAAAAGAAGTTGTGCAGTTTCAGATTCACTCGTTTATATTCCAATTCCAAGATCAAGTTCGGATTATCTGCTCAATTGTCGTTCAAAATAAGTTTAAAATTACTTAAAAAAACCAGTTTCCATCACGGATTTTTCCATCGCAGAACCCGAAATTCCGCCAGTTAAGTATTGACAGTTCCATCAATATATAGATAAATCTTATTAACATTCATGTTATTACCAAAACTTACTATGGATCTTAGCTAACTTCCCACCCCACCCCACCTTACCTTTTTTTAATCTTATGTTTTCATGTTGAAACTAGCATTTATATACATAAATATGCATATAGTGTTTGTATAAATCTTTGTTTAAATGAATGATGAATTGCAAGTTCTTGTTTTATATGTTGAAGGTGTGTGCAATTGTCATGTAGTTTGGAAAACAATCCCTTCTGGATAGCATGTGATGTTTTATGTCAGGATGAGTAAAGATTACACAATCCCATGTGAGAAAGTGAGAATTGGACCACATTACACTATCAATTGGTCAATATTATTTAGTGGCTTTGTGTGAATTAGGGCTAGACCTTGGTGCAATTTGGTGAGTTTTGGTAAAAAGTGACCAATAATTGAAGTCAAACAACAATAATTTCACATTAACTTCGTTCCTTTCGTTTAGCTTCTAATTATTTATATAGGGAATGTAAAACTTTTTTAGAATATTTTTTCAATCACTATGTTATGTAGTTTAGGTTCATCAACCTATGTTATAAGTAGTAAATTAATCACCAACCCTTTTATGCTGCATATGAATTTCCAAACTTTCAATGTTGTAACACCTAAGTTCTCATAGATGCTTTTTCTTCTATATATTTAACTTAAATATCCTTTAAAATTTCCTATATTAGTAACTATCATTTCAAATTTATCTCTACCATAAACATAGGTTTCTTTATATTTGTGACTCGATATAATCAATTTGAGACTAGAGACTAATAAAATTAAAAGTCCACAATCTCAACTAAAAGGTTTTGTACGAGCGAATTAGACCGAAAAGACTAAAGCAAAATAATATTCAAGATGAGTAATGTATGTAGTTACTAACGAAAGCAAACTAACATCCAATGAATTGGTTCACTATTACATTGTGCGAGTGAAGATCCGCAAATTAGTCTCTAACATTACCAAGAAAATCAACCTCCTCCTCTCTTTTTGTTTATAAATAGTTTTGAAAGTGACTATTAAAATAAAATAAAAAAAGTATAATTGTATGGTTCATATTACAAATCTAGCTTTGACCATTTTTAAAAAAATTAATATTTCTTTCTTATTATTATTATTATTATTATTATTATTATTATTATTATTATTTGGTAGGTAAGGATTGTCAGTGTTGTCCTTTGCTAAGGAGTTTTNCCTTTCATGGGGAGCTTGAATTTAGTTTCTAGTTATCGTAGTGGTCAGTGATTTTCTTGAAATCTGTCAGCCTAAAAGTTGAGATATTAAGTGGTACTTACTACATAGGATTACCAGTGCTGAAACTTGAGGTAGACCAGTGACATTTTCAAGTGAATACCACTTTGTTCTGTAAAAGTAAAAATAGCCCAGGGGCCCCCCCAATAGGGGGCCGCCATGTGTACATTATGGACACCGTTATGGCGTCCATAATGTACACCAAGATTAATCCTTAACAAATAGAAGCTATGCCTCCAATTGGTACTTGTGTAAAGTCATCTCGTGTCCCGCTGTATTCTTTATAATTATTGATTGAATAATGTTATCTAACAATAATGGTACTATAATACTAATTTAGGTGACGTGATATGATAAACTCAATGAGAGGTTTCATTTAATTGCACCTTTCATTTATTGTTATATTAGTCTCGTCTAGACTGATGTTTTAAAATCAATGACGCTAAATAACATTACTACTATTTATGATTTGTGAGAGAATTTCACAAATGAAATTAGTCGCATATAGTGAATAAGGGTTGAAATATAATTTTACAAGTAATTATATGCAGTATACATTTGTTTCTTATAAAAAGTAATAAAGTTGGTTAACATGTGAGGAACTTGTGAATGCAAATATACAGGTGTGAGCATTAGTCATGCACAAGCACTTGGCACATTGTTTGCTCATCAACAAGGATCACTGTGTTTTATTCAATCTCGTGAAGGAAATTGGACGATCTAGATATAATCGTATGCATTGGTAAGATTTGATCACTGCTTTAATTCTGCAAATGATTGCTAATGCAACTTAGCCCTGTTCGACAGATTTTTTTTATTTTTATTTTTAAAAGAATGAGTTTTTCAAATAGTATATGAAATAACGAGGTCAACTCTAACTAACACCTAGAAGGTGGTGAATAGGTGTTTATGTGGAACTAAAGATTATGTTCGACCTTATGTGTAGAATTATACAATTAAAAGCAACAAGTCATTTTTTAATTGATGATTAAACAAACAGTTCAATTATCCTAAGTTGAATTGGCGCAATTTGTAATAAGAAAGTAATAAATAACACCAATATTGATGACGGAGAAATCCAACTGGGTAAAAATTTCGGGATCAAGTTACCTCCACCATAAACGAATCAACTTACAGTACTGTCAGACTCGACTAATTCTAATGCTTCCTGATCTCCTGACTGTAATCACCAAAGCGCTCATAGTTTGCGTACTCCTACAGTAACTCTCTGCCTTCTGAATTCGTCTATCTCTAGTAGATTAATGAGAGTTCCTTGTTCTCCAATGACCAGAAACTCCGATCACTTTCCTTGATCTATAGAACTCTGACAGATGTTGTGAAAATATGTGTTTTGGTATTTGGTTTAAGTGAGGATGATATTTTTCAAAGCAATGATCAAAGTAAAATGATGGTTAAACTCTAATAATGATATGGAATGATATGGAGGATGCAAAACAATGTTTCTATCAATGTTCAACCTATATTTTTCATATGAGTGGCGTCCATATATATAGTAAAGAGGTTTTGGATAGTATGGATCAGATAAAAGTCTTGAAAAACGCAAATTAGATTTTTTTGAAAAACACCGTCGCTCGAGCGAAAGCTCAGCAATAGGAGATCGACAATGTCTTGCTCGAGCGAAATCCAAGCGACAGGCGGGCGACATATCTTTTGTTTTTACCGCTCGAGCAACAGTTGTGTTGGCCAGCAAAATTACGGCGACATTTACTCTTTCGTTTTATACTTGAACCCTAGGATTTCTAACTTACTACTCGACCTTTTGATTTTTAAAAAACACTTTTACAACAATAGTTTTGTCAAAAGATTGTCAACAACTTCAAATCTTAACAAACTCCCTATTTTGCATTATGTGACATAACACATATTATAAATCAAATAGATTTAATCTAATCTACCTAAAACCAATTGACACGTCTAAAGCTTGCCTTTCCTTTGTCCAAACTTGTTTCCTAGAAAGAACAACTCAAATAACAAGTGTAAAAGCACATGAAACATCAACATGAATAAAAGCATTTTGAGACAGTTATTCATAAATTCGATCTCATACCAGCTAAATTAAGATATAATATCAATGTAAACCAACACACCACAACTAAACATTGATATCACTAAATATCAAAACTTAATCTAACTAAAAAAATCAATAAATCATCTCCCCCTTACTACAAATCATCTCTCTCTTACTACAAACTCTCCAAAAGTAAAATTTAAACAGATCTCATTCATACCTCCATTCATCTCCCATTTTTGTCATAAATGACGAAGGGATCAATAAAAAAAAATAAAAAATTAACATCGATATACAATAACTCAAAATATGCAATTGATAGCATGCACAAACATAATCAATGATCAGTAAACCTTCTCACATAAGCATTTCAAGTTAGCATGAAGTAAATTATATAAGTCACACATGTATATAAAGTGTCAATAATTCTTTGTAAGAAGGAGTCCGAACTTTAATTTTGTGAGAATTGACATACTAAATATGATTGCTAATAAGTGTATTCCTCTATTTATAAAAGTTAAACAATTTAAAGCACATTAGGACTTTTAAACAAAAAGTTCATTTTTAGATAAATTAGTCTATTCTCCCCCTGATATTGAGCATATTTTATTTTTCATATTTTTCAAAATTTTTAAGCTCATCATATATTTTTTACGTCTTAAGTGCAAGCCATTTTTTTTTTCATTAAGCGACTAAAATGACCTATGTAACGAGTTTTAGGTCGGTTAATCTAAATCAGTTGACCATAAACACTAGGCTATGAAAAACCCCGCAAGCTTAATTGTCCGAGTCAAATGGACTCCCAAAAAAAACATAAGATATGAGCTTTTTTATTACCATGAATAAATTTGAGTTTAGGTCTAATAAATAAGGTCAATTCATGTTCAAAGTCGCCTTACTAGCATGTGACTGCCATCCCAAATCTCACACACGCGCTAGAATCTCACTAACAATATCATAGTGTGTGCAGTGCAGATGGTACATGAAGATACATATACTAAGTACTCCATAAATAACCTAAGCGAACAATGGAAATTATGTTACAGTTTATCAATTAACCCCATACTTGATCACAACAATGTCCCCTAATTGCCACCGACAACCCGTTCTTGTAACTCCGTTCGAGTTTCGATCTTGGCTTTGTAAGTAACTGTATTTCTGGAACATGGCGTATGTTTTGGATTCACCAATCATCACGCTATTGGGGATGCAAGTACAGTCGTATCTTTTATACAATCATGGGCTTTGATCAACAGATGCAACGGAGACATTCAATACTCTTTGCTGCCATTTTTTGACAGAACAAATGTTCAAGATCTTAATGGACTGGATTCAGTATATTGAGACCTAATATTGAAGACTTACGACTCTTTGGAGCCTTCACTCGTAAACCCACCAACCAATAAATTCTGGGCAACATTTGTCCTCAGGGAGGAAGGTGTCCAAAAGCCAAAAAAACTAGTTTTGGTTGAGCGAAAATCAGTTTTCACGATAGTATGTGCCCTTGTGTGGATTTGTTTAGCAAAATCAGCCATAGAATTCGGGGAGGAGGTAGTGGCGGAAGATGGGTTGGGGCATTTCAATTTTGTGGCAGATTGTAGGTTGCGATTGAATCCCCTCTTGCCAGCTTCATAATTTGGCAATTGCGTAGGACCTATGCTGGGGCAAAATCGAGTGATGGAAAATTGAAGGGAAATTATGGGTTTCTGATTGCAGCAGAATCAATAATTAGAGTTTGGAGTTTCCAGATTTGGAGTAGGGCGGAAGAAGGAGGTGGTGGAAATGAGTTTTTAATTTTAATTATTTGAATTTAGTTATTTTATTATAAAAAATGTAAAGTTACCATTTTAACATTTTAAAATTAATCAAAAATACTGTTAAGGTCAATTATTTGGTCAACTAAATGTCAAACTAATAGAAACCATCAATTTGGACTTTAGCTACGACATTTTGAAATATTTGGTACCGTGAGTGACAAAAATGAAAAATTTAGATAAAATCTACTGTTAAATAAAATGTTTGATACCGTTGCTGTAATTATCCCTATTAGAAATCTAGCTTTAACCCATTTTTTTGATAAATTATATGTTTTTTCTCTTGTTGTAGGCAACGATAGTGTTGTATTATGTAAAATGAGAACTAGTACAATTAAAGTTAGGTGGTAGGGCGGCTACGTACAAAGAGTAACATAGACTTTTTGTTTAACAAATGAATAGAAGCTAGCCTCCTATTTGGGAATTGTGCAAAGTCATATTATGATACTTATTTGTCCTCTTATTTATGATTTGACGGAGAATTTCCACGACAATGAAAATGCAAATGAAATAAAAAATAATTATTGTATCTTATCTCGCATATTGAAAAAGAACGTTACTGCAATTATAGAAAATAATTTCTGTAAAAATGACAGAAAATACACATGAGGGTGGGCCCTATTTTTTTATAATAATATTTTATTTACATGGAGCTCACTCTCATGTGAGTATTATGTCATTTTGACAGAAAAAACAGTTTTTTACAAGTGAAATTATTGATTGAAAAAAATTCAATAAATTATTGATTAAACATTATTTCAATAAAATAATATTACACAAATTCAAAAAAAAATCTTATTTTTTAACCACATATTCTTCAAAAAAATACTATTCCAAAATATTATTTTTAAAAAAAAATAATGGAGCTCAAACAAGGGTATAATTATTCGTGCCATACATTTGTTTTACGAGAAGGGATATTAATGACGAGCAAGCACTCGAGACACTATTCGCTTATAAATGATGACCGTTTTGTTTTATTTAATCTTGTTGATAAAATTGGACCGTCTAGATTCAATTTTATGCAAAAATAAGATTGGATTACTTCGTTTTAATTATGAAAAAGACGGATAATGCGACAAATTGATACTGTTGTAACATTCATATAATTCGAACCGTTGGTTCATCTTGCCAAATGATTAATATTTTTAAGATTTAAACTATGAATATTCATTTATTATGAAAAAGATTAAGGTTACTTATATTTACACTACAATTTTTATTTCTTGCACCACATTTTAATTGTATTTAAGATTCTAAATCTTTGTTCATTATAGTAATTATATCCCTAACAATTTTTCATGTCTTTCAAATCCTTAAATTTTTTATTAGTTAACACATTTTATATTTGATAATAATTTTTTGTCCAAAAGTCTGTTGAAATTGCGTAAAATAAGTTATTTTTTCATCATATTTAAATAAATAAGTAAAATGTGCAAAAAAAATATTTGTTTCGTTATTTTAAAACATAAAAACAAAATATTTTGATATAAATTATCATCAAAGACGAAACATACTAATTCATGAAAGGTTAAAGATAAAAATTCGAAGGAAAAAAGTTAAGTTAAAGAAATAATTATTACAATGAACGAAGATTGGAGGAACTTAATCACAATTAAAATATGGTGTATTAAATAAAAATTGTGGTGACAATATAATCACCCAAACGGTTTGTATCCGAGGGAGAAGCCATATTTGCACAAAATAAGGAGGGTGAACCAGAAGATTTTTGGTTTAGTAGACCTCGAATTGGACGATTCCGTGTTCCTGAAGTTGGAATGCTGAAATTGCGATTTGCAGGGCTGGAGTTCCGATTTGGGATTTGGTTTTTAGGGCTCTTAGAGAGGTTGAGGTGGGGGATTTTCTTCTGTGTGCTGTGAGGGAGGGAGAGACGGGAAAGGTGGAGAAATTTGGGGTTAAATTCATATCAGATTTTTTTTCTTCAAAAATCGTATTTTTTTTCCCCCAAAAATAAAAAGAAGTCCACGTGTGTAGCACTTACTTGACTTGTCACCTACCAATTGACGCATCAAATCACATATGCATTCCGTCAATTTTTGGACGAATCGTGTGCTCAATGACGAACAGTGCTACAAAATGTAAAGTTCAGCTATGAATGAAGTGATTTTTAAAATTCAATAACTCTCAGTAGACATTTTACAAAGTTCAGTGATTATTTGAACTATTATCCAGTTTTAGGTAGTTAGAAGAGAAAATTAAGTGGGGAGAGATATGGACCTTTCAAATTTCAAAGGAGCCATAAAATCAACATTTTAATTGAATAGGCTAGAAGCAAAATTCGAAAAACTACTATTTTGCTACTTTGTTGTCAGATTGTACTATTTCTCAATAAAAAAATATTTTAAATTTACCAAAATAATTGTGCTTATTTGACAAGCAAAGTTTGGGACTTTAAAAGCAATCACAAGGAGGCTGACAAAATTGACTTTCTTATAAAATTCTCCTAAAAAAATTAGAAACCCTGCGCCAAACGGCTCCTAATGCATTTGTTTTAACTTATAGTTACTTTTTCCCTTCTTTATTATAATTAAAACAAATTAGTTATCTGAATAGTATAATATAAATACTATCAAAAGTTAATCAATGAAATAACTCACATATCTTTACCAATTTATTAAAAGAAAAATAAGTAAATTGATTTGTAAGTAAATTTTCTTAATTTATGCAAACGAGCACTAATTTTTTTAACATTAACACTAATTGCAATATTATTTTATTTACTATTATTTTAATACTCAATAACGAGGCATTCAAAACCTATACTATTCGATGTAGTATATACTACATAGTAATTGAATTCTATTGTTGTTAACCAAAATCTTTATTGACTGAAGGTAGAGCGTCGCCGATGATCTTTCTCTCCCTTTTCCGTATTTTTTTGTACTTCTAGAGACTCAAGTCCGATTTTTATAAATCCACCTACGTTTGTTTAGTTATGGATTAGTTTGAATAATTTAGAATGCTTAATATTTTTCGAGACCTACAACACATAATATATTGAATGAGCTCTTCTTCGTAGAACTTTACCTCTTCCCACTCATACTTTCGATAGGAAGTTTTTACTTGTCTTCCTCTTTGGTTAGGATTTCAAATTAATACCAAACTTTTTAAAAAACAAAATTTTTATTTCATTATTCATAATTGGGGTTGACCAACAATAATATATCTCCAATGAACGTTCAATGATTTTGTATAAGATTTTTTACTTTAATGTATCATAAATAGTTGTATTAGCATAGGATCTTATTCTTCACAAGCAAGACAAATAAATCTTCATCATAAATTGGTATGCAATTTTCAATTATTTTTATTTTATAGCTTTCTTAATTTGGGGGTTAATTTTGAGTTAAAAACAAATTTCATTCCTTTTTTAAATAATAAATTATGTGACAATTAACATCCTATTTCTTTAATTATTTTATCATTCTTCAAAATTTAATTATTTGAGGCCTAGATCTTAAATGTTATTTTCTTACGTAATATATTATATTTATTTTCGTGTTCCAGCTTTAATAAATAAGAGTTTAACATTAATAAGTTAATAACATATCGAAGAAAATATAAATAAAAACTTCATTTAACCTTTTTATGTAGGATATTTCTATCATTTAGTCCAAAAATTATGGTTAATGGCAGAAATGCAATCGTTGGTGTAAAATCGAAAGTTTACGATATCAATTAAACAAGTAGTAAAGTGAACCTAAGATATTTGAATTATCATGTCAGGAAGATATCGATTTAAATAACATTACCACTTATCTGACGAACACGATACTTCAAATAAAATGATGTGTTCTCTTTAGATTATGATTAAACCATTCAGTATGATGGTTAAAGTTTTGCGACTCGGGATTTCAACGTAGTTATTACCTTCAATCTTGTTTCTCAAGTTCAATTCTTAAAGTTATACTCGATCCAAGTTACCTCTCATGAATTTAAATCAATTTTATTTGAGTCAGCCCACTATATTTTCTATGAAACTGAATAATCATCAATTGAATGCGTTAAATAACCTAAGAGTAATTAAATATCGCAACAATAATGAAAGACTATCTCTACCTTTTACCTAATTATCAAATTTTACAACATGGTCTAAATTAAACTCACCTTAAGGTTTGTTACAATTCTCAACTCTTGAATTAGTGATCAAGTAATTCTAGACTTGACACAAAAGTAAAATCAAATATATAAATAAATTAACTATGCAAAACTTGAGAATTGAACAAGAACCAAATCCAAGTCACGTCGTTCATCCCGATCAATGATTTAGGAGGCATTTGATTTGTTGCTTTTAATTTATTTTTAATTTTGGAAAACATCCAAAACGTATTTGTATTTTTGAAAATGCATTTTTGAAAATAAGATTAAACTTATAACCTAAAATTCAAAACATGTTTTTGTCATTTTGAGTGTTTAAGTGAAAACACTCACAACACATGAGAAATAAAAGTTTAATTAAAACTCTGGAAAATAAACATACAAATCATAAAATAGAAAGTTTGAAAAAAAAATTCTTAAATTCTAAAAAAAATAAAAAATCTAGAAAAATAAAATTATAAAAAATAGTTCAAACTCTTATTGGTTATTTAAATAAAAAATTTCAGTCCATGTCGTTAATTTTTATTTTTTATATTAACATAATTTCTTAATTATTTTATTTTTGTAGCGAAAAAATATTGTAAGATTAACCAACTTTAGGACAGTTTGGATTCGAGTTTGGTTCCAATAATTATTAAATAATAAATAAGTGTAAATAAGTGTAATGAGTGACTTCGAATATTAAAGTATCTAGACAAATCCACTCGATGTCCAGACTTAGCAAAATGGACGAAAATTATCCATTTAGATGAACGGTGATAATTTTCCAAAGGTTGAGGAGTTGTCCATTTCACAAAGTTGGAGATAAATTTGCAATTGAAATCAAAGGGTGGGGAGTTTGTTTCTATTACTCTATTATTAAATGGGTAATTTGCCCTCTGCTACGTGGAAATGCAAATATTCTCCTTATCCATTTAGGAAGTCTTCGAGGTGGAGCAATAGACTATTGTACTTATAAGCCATTTAGCACGTCCATAGAGCGTTCTTTTTGTAGTCTGTTGGGTATGAATATCATTTTAAAAAGTTGAGGAGATGGGACCATCCAAATGGAAGGTTGAGGACATGGAACGATAAAAATGAAAATAAAAATACAAAAATTGGAAAACCCTAAGGGAATTTACTCAATATTGTACAGTACATTCGGGGTTCATACTCCCCTCACATAGGGAGAGCTACATGAATAAGAAAAAAAAAGGGACAGAAGAAGGTTACCTCGTCTGTTTGCGTCGCATCACTTTTTTCCTCGATAGCGAGTAGTGCGGGTCTCCCCGCATGTAGCTCACGCCATTCGAGGTGGCCTAGCCCAGCATTCATTAGCAAATCGCTCCGCCGACTGGAACGCTTAAAGAAGCCCTTCTTTCACTAGCCAATCTTAATCATGATAGATGATTAGCACCAGAGCAAGCACCAATTATGATGATTAGCCCGAAATCTCGGCGTTGATTGAAGGAAGGTTGGCCACTGCTTGGGGGAGAGAAAGATGCATTTTCTTGAGTCGCTGCTCATACAAATCCTTCCAATCCTCAAAGTTTTCNATGGAATTCCGGGTGGTCGTAGATTCTGGATCATCTTTTAGCGGCTAACCAAAGCAAACACAATCAATAAGAGAAATAGTATAAAAAAACCAGAGATTGGGGCCGAACGGGAAACTGTGTGTTCTAAAACGGTAAAGTGAATCCTGCAGTGGACTAAACCTGATTCATTCAAATCAGATCTATTCGAGCTAAGTGGCCTGTAGCCAGCCCACAAAAGAATAAACGAAGATTTGTGAGCGCATGTTTATCAAAAGTCCAGCTGACCAAAGCTTGCAAATCAAACAACAGAAAAACCTACTTCTGCAAGGTGAAACAAGCATGGGAAATTGCCTCATTAGACGTAGACAGAATTAGTCTGGTATGGCTGAAGAAGGTGTCATTCAAAGTGTACAAGTAGCAGGATTGAATATTGTATTGCATAAAATGTCCACGTCTACTGTGCATGAAGAAGTCTGTCCTTTAAAAAAAAAAAATTGCAAAAATTACTTTTCAACAAAAATGGATGAAACTGCCTTTACAAACTTTTCTAAGGCCCTGTTTGACAAGGCTGATTTTCCATGGAATTTTTTTTCAATTTTCCAACTTTTTGTAGTGTTTGATAGGCAAATTTTTTTGGGGAAAATATTTTCCAACTTTCCAAAATTTCCACTTTTTTAAGGAAAACAAATTCTTGTTGTTTTGATTGGAAAATATTTTCTAGGTATGGTAATTTTTTATTATTTGTTAATTGGAACAAATTCTAAATCAAATGGTAGAAAAAAATATCATTTTAATAAACAATTTCCATAAAAAATGAAGCCAAACGGAACTAAACTTTCAACATTTTTCAGGTGAAAAATTATACCAATCAAACACAATTAATTACAATTCTCAGTAAAACATTTTCTAGGCAATTCAATTCCCTGTAAAATATTTTATTTCCACCAATTTTCTACATTTGCAATCAAACGGACAATGACAATTCTGTATTGCTATTTCATAAGTGATGGGGTAAATTGCATTAGGAGTCTAATCTTTCAAAAAAAGTGCAGTAAAGTCCCAAACCTTTCAATTTTGTGGTCAAAGTTTCAAATCGTTAAATTGATTTGTAGAGCAAGATGCCCACAACAGTTTTGTCAAAAAAAAAAAAATCCGTCAGATTTCCGCCCATTAACAAAAAATTGACCAATTTAAGAAAGGGTAAAAAGACTTCTTATATTGCCACCGTTTATCATTCTTTAAAATTTTAAATGGTTTGCTATAGTACTATTCTCATCCACATATTCACAAAATAAAATATTCTACACACAAATCAATAAATTTTTTTTATATTTTAACCACTTATTCTCTATCAATATGCTATTCTATAATACATTACAAGAATTAATGATTCTCAAATAGGGCCATTATCTCATTTAAAATGATTAGAAAAAAGAGAGAAAAATTTATAATAACCCCTTTTTCTCCTCATTATAAGACAAAATAAAATTATTTTGATATATTGGAATATTAATGTAAATAGTTATTTAAACAACTTAAATGTTTGATGTGATGTAAAAATACTAATCTACGTTGCATTGAGTAGCATTAATGATACATTTAACCCCTGTTGGACCATCATTATTTGGAAGAAATAGAGTTTTAAATAGTAAACTTTAGGAGAATATATGATTAAAAAGTATGAAAAAGTTTTAGATTTACGCGTAGAATATTTTATTGTATGAATGTATGATTGAAAATGAGTACATAGAAAAAAGATTTTGCAAATAATGATTGNGGCAGTATTTTACAGAATGACTTTCCTATTCTAAAGTAATATTTTAGGCAAAGATTCAACCAAAATGTTTTGCCACCTAAAGCTACGGCACGTTAATTGTACACCCACGGGAAGGTGGCAAACCTAACGTCTGACAAAATCTAGGTATACAACTTGTAAGCCTTCACAAGGCACATTGTGGACTGGCTGCTTATTTTCCTCAAATAACCTTTTTTTCCCCCTTGAATAACTGGCTCTAGATAAATTTGACATTGATCTTACCCTGATCTCCAGGTTTGATAAGCCGAGCACAAGGCTGATCAGCTTCACCATCCTGAAATGGAGCATAACATGGAAAAATATACCACTTTAATGTGCAAGGGAGCGTATATTGCATTGACACGAAAGAAATATGAAGTTTGTCAGGAAAAACCAATAATGAATTTGTCTAAAGAAATTTGGAAGAACAAAAGCATGCCGAACTCGTGGATTTAAGAAATAAAAAAAAAATAAAAAATAAAAATCAACTAAGTCAGAGGTCATCAGTTCATGTGTACATTGCCAGAACTAAATTAACAGAATCATGACTTTTATTCTTGCTATTCTTAGTTGTTACTTCAAATGGCATTTCAAGTTCTCCTGTTTGTTTTCAGACCTTCAAGCATCAATTTAACGTTGTCCAGTAAGTTTATGGGTGAAAATCAGTTTTAAGCCAAAACTTCATATAAGAGAAAGTCAAATAGTTGTCAAGGAGAAAATGAAGGGCAGGCACCATCTTTTCCCAATTTTCTAATAAATTTTCTTGTCACATCACAAGAGGAAACTGGAAGGAAAGAGAAACTTCAGAACATGGCATGCAAAATGAAATAAGTACAGGTTTTCTTATAACACTATTTTCACTTAGCCCCTATTTGACAACCATTATTTGGGAACAACATCTTTTTGAATAGTGATTTTTAGGAGAGTGTGGTTAAAAAATAGAGAAAAGTTTTCAGTTTACGTGGAGAATATTTTATTGTATAAATGTGGGATTGAAAATGAGTACATAGAAAAAAGATTTTGCAAATAATGATTGTCAATCGGGGGCTTAATCAAATAAGCCTTATTTCGTATAGTTAATTGCACTAATAGTCATGATAGCCAAGTCGATCGAGTCAAGTCGAGTTACGAGCCGAAACTCAAAATTCGGGCTCGACTCGAGCAAAACAGGTTTGAGCCGAGCAAAAGCTCAACCAAAAATTTTAGGTTCGACCCGAGTTTTCGACTCAGACATTTTTATTATTTTTTTAAAAAGATTTTTTTTTTTCATGACTGCTGCCTGCATTAGATTCAACCCGAACTTTCAGCTCTGACATTTTTGTTATTTTTTTAAGAACGAATTTTTTTTTTGGTGACTGCTGCCTGCCATTACAGGTAGTTGGAAATTAAATTTTTTTTTTTTTAAACACCGGCCGGCTCGGGCTCGAGTCGATGCCCCAAAATGGGCTCGGCCCAAGCCTCGACTTGGTGGAATCGAGTCCGAGTCGGCGAATTTTTTTGTCATCTCTATTCGTGATGCCACCTATAAAATTTATTGTTTCTTTACGTGTTTGATTTTTTTACTAAAAATCATTCTGAGCTAAATCAACTCGAGGGCTAAGGCATACTTTTTTATTTTTATAACAGCTTAGGCATATTTTGTGATGAGCTTTTTTATGAAACCTTCAATTTTTTAAGACATAATTTAAAGGAAAAATATTGAAAAAATAAAACAAAGTATAAAAAGCAAGAAAAATTAACGTAATAAATATACCTACAAGCTTTATTTGTCAAGCTCAACTCGATCCATAAGTTGGTAGTAAGACAAGTCAAGCCAATCCGCCAAGTAGGCAAGTGGACTTCCCCCCAACACAAATACTTTTAGGTTATTAATATAGTCATGATTCGATTCTTGAACTTGTAACCTTATACCGAATTAGATAATTATTGATCGGTTTTCCGCGCATAGTTATCTTAACAAAAAAAAAAAAAAAATGAAGGATTTAGGATGCAGTTTTGATTAATTTCAGAATTTGTACCCCGCCCCCCTCCCCCACCTTTTTTTTTATTGTATCCCATTTTGATTTTTCAATATTATATATGAATCAACTTGTTTTACTTTTTAAGTATATGATTTAGTGCTACCAATACGTAAAGAAGTTATATAATACTTTACATATCGATAATGTGTCAAAAAGAGAGTGACAATATTTTTGAAAGAATTCTGATTGAATCATATCTCACATCATTACATATATTTAAATCATTACCCACATGTAACATCCATTAATCATATTCCATACTTTTGTTTGTCCCAACTTGCACGTTGCAATCTTCTTTAAAATTTATCGTCTGTTGAGACCATGAGTAGACAAGATATTCACACAAAGTATGGATTATCATCACGTCACACCCGTAAGAAAAAAGACTAATGAATATTATTAATACTAATTCGACTTCTAAAAAAAATTCCCACTCTTCCCCCGACTCCAAATACAAATATGACTACCACAAAGGAAGTAAAAAAGAATTTGCAAAGCCCTCGAGTCATAGAATGGAAGCTGATGTTTCTATTTTGTTAATATTAAAATTCTTTATAAAAATTTCATAATTTTATTTGGTTTCTGGGGATTTGAGATCAGAGGGGTTTGGAAAACAAGGATTGGAAAAAGATGGAGAAATTTCGGGTATTTTTCTTCTGTTTTTTCGCTTTGTTGGGTCCTTACAAAGCCTTTGGCAATGTTATTTTGATCGGAAATAATGTCACTTTATCGTTTGAAGATACGGGAGCTACTTTTGGTGAGTTGATGTTTTCTTTTTTGTTATTATGTTTTCCCCCAAGCAGAAATTTAAGTTATCGCAATTAAGAATGCAATTGGAATATGGGTTTACTTCCTTTTTTCCCTCTTTTAATTGCAGGAGTGATTCAAGTTCTGCAGACTACGTTTTTTATTTAATTTTTGTGCTCTTTGTTGCAAAAGATGGAATCTTTATCTGATAAACTTGAGGTTTTCAGTTTTTCTCATGCATTCTGTGCTTAAAAAAGCTGGGAATTGGAATCTGCATTGAACTTTGATGTATTAGGTGCATGTTTGTTAGGGTGTGTTAGACTTGACTGGACAATAAAACAAACAAAATTTTAGCTTTTTTTTCTTCTTTATTAATGTATCAAATCATTCCTACCAAATATGATAGAAGCGTGTTACATGAGTCAGTTTTTAATTAAAATAAAGTGATAATATTGGGATTAGCTGGTGTTTGTAAGTTAGGCAGTGTATGTTTCATAATTTGGAACGAACCAAGATGGATGGAATAGGATTTTTTAACTTCTCTTTACTGGTTTGGCATTCATGATTGTACTATATGACTATTTCTATTACAACCGTAGATTATATCACTTTTTTTTAAAAATTTCTAGTGGCTTTATTCTGTATTGGGCATTTACTGATAGATATCGTCTACGTAATTTCAGCTCAACCAGTGAAAGGTTTTGGTATATGTGGCACATTGAATATGGCCGAACCTTTGGATGCATGTTCGCCGTTGACTAATAACATTGTTTTGAAAACAAACTGCACCAAATTTTCGTTCCTTTTGATCATCAGAGGGGGATGCAACTTTGAGGAGAAAGTGAGAAGAGTACAAGCTGCAGGATTCAAAGCGGCCATTATATATGACACTGAAGATGGCGATCTAGTTGCAAGTAATGGCTTTTTCCTACAAGCAACTTCATGCATGTTATTTTGCTAGTTTTTGCTTTAATGGAAGACCATAGAATACATGTTTCTTATGATTGGCATTTGACTAATATCTTCTTAGTTTACTGGATTTTATCTTTGAAATGTATGAATAAGTGGTCGCTCGTGGATGGTCATTTAACCCCTGTTTTGACTACCATCATTTAAAAACTCTTTTTTTTTTTTACATACTCATTTTCAACTGCACATTCACAAAATAAAATATTCTGCACGTAAGCCCTAAACTTTTCTCTACCTTTTAACCACACGTTTTCCTAAAAATCACTATTCAAACCATTGTTTTTCCCAAATAATGGCCATCAAACAGGGATTTAGCTTGCTTTAGATCCTTTGGTAGATCTAGCAATGAATATTATGGAGGGGAAAATAAGGATTCATATAGCTAACCTCAAACATGGGTTAATTCATTTTTAGTTGTATACAATATATGCAGAATAGTTCATCCCTAGATATCAAAAAAGTGCGTCAAGTATGCAATGATTATAAGAGCATACTAGCACGAGTAAATTATGTTCTGGAATTCCCAGAACGTAATTACCATCTTATGTGCTGGACTTCATTCTCATTAGCTCATTTCTAGAAATAAACTACAAATATAGTGGTGAATCTGTTGTATTAATTCGAGGGCTGTCAGGAATTCTATCAAATTTATGGAAATTTGTCTCTGTAATCCGTGTTTAAGAAGATGAGAAATGGACCAAATATTCTTTGTCCTTCTCTTAAATGATTATTGATAGTATATTCAAGATCCGATGGCCAATTATAATATGCCAAAGAGCTAGAATTTTAGCGTCAAAACACTGAGAGCCAATGGGTAGGTGATGCAGTTGGCAATTGCCCTTGCATAATAAAGTCTCGTTTCTTTTGTTCTTGTTCATGGAAATCCAAAAGGATCGGCAGTATTCATGCGTACGCTACAATATTTATTATTTTATGAATTATATGATTAAGGCAATTCAAATATTCTAAGTATTAATTAATCATTTTATTTTGGAAATGCAGTGGAAGGAAATTCTGCTGGTATAAAAATATATGCAGTGTTTGTATCCAAAGTTTCTGGTGAAACATTGTCAAATTATGCTGTTGTTCCAAACACGGAGCTATGGCTAGCCCCCAATTTTGAAAGCTCAGCAGGGCTGATCATGGCTATAGCTTTTGTTTCATTATTTGCCGTGGCTGCATTTTTATCTATGTGTTTATACTACCGGAGGCATCATACTGGAAGAGCACGGACTCAAGTTCCATGCATAAGGGAATTCCATGGGATAAGTAGTCGTCTCGTGAAAGCCATGCCAAGCCTAATTTTTTCATCTGTTTCAGAGGATAATTCTACGTCAAGTACATGTGCTATATGTCTTGAAGATTATAATGTTGGAGAGAAGCTTAGGATTCTGCCATGCCTCCACAGTAAGTCATCTCTTATTTTTACATGATTCTGTTTTACCGTCTGAGCTGTACAATATGAAATACTTCCGCTGGTACTGTCTCAGACCTCCCTGAAAGAAGGGAAACCAGATAGCCAATAGAAAGCTCTTCTCATCTTCTACTTTTATTAGACTGCTTTATGAGGGGATTGTCATTTACCCATTACCCATGGACAGAGTAATTAATTGTATCTTAATCATTCTGTATGTTCTTTTTAACTAATATCTTGGAATTTTGACAGAGTTTCATGCTTTTTGCGTTGATGCTTGGTTGACATCATGGAGAACATTCTGTCCCGTTTGCAAATGTGATGCAGGAACTAATACCGGAGATCCACCAGCATCAGAATTTACACCGTTGCTATCATCCAGCCCAGCTTCTGTTTATTCATCTTCTGCATTGTCATCCATTAGATCACCAATAGCATCATCCTCAGCCATAGGGATTGCCGCATCATCATCTCATCCCCCTTCGGTTTCCTGTCCCCGTGCCATCTTTAGCAGTCCTTATCACCAGCAGTTGCTTCAGTCTTATCATCAATCTCCTTGCCTTAGCACAAGCAGAAACTCAGTCGACCTCAGGAACCCGACTTCTCAAAGATCTGGTGGTGCTTATTTAGTTTCTCCTCACTCATTAGGTTACCCCTCATTATCACCTCTTAACTCCAGATACATGTCTCCATACATTCCGAGTCCCAGCAATGCCTCGTCAAGTTACTTCGGGTCTTCTAGTCATCTGCCTAATCCCCTTCACTATAGCGAGTCGGCTTCAGGCTTTTCACCATTTTCTTCTTCCCAGTCTCTTGCAGGGTGTTAATAAAACTACTGCAGTTGATTGTGGATAGTTGACTTGGCCAAAACTCATCAAAGAGATCCAAGTATGGTATGCTGTTTGAAAGGTGAAAAG
This sequence comes from Fraxinus quadrangulata, assembly GCA_903798255.1. Lineage (NCBI taxonomy): Eukaryota > Viridiplantae > Streptophyta > Magnoliopsida > Lamiales > Oleaceae > Fraxinus > Fraxinus quadrangulata. The sequence goes on along the minus strand of CAIGRB010127344.1, from coordinate 45,556 downwards.
TCGTCACCTCGTGTGTACGTAGAGTACTATAAGATTTGTACCATCTTTACATTAGCTGACAGTTTTGGTGTTTAAATTTTGGTTTCTTCTGACGGTGTTCATATTTAATATGTTTTTTCTTGGTTGCTTTTGGTGCACATGATGTTTTACTAGTTTCCAAAGAGGGATAGTTGACAGGTACAGAGGTTATTTTAAGAAATTTTGTGCTCAAATTGCTCTTTGTTCTTGTTTGTAATAACTAGCTAGCTTTACATCAATTAAACTAAAATAAAATTACTGTTTTGTAATTTACCGTTACATATCTACTGAAGAACCTATCCTCAATTTAATACCAAAAGGTTGCCTGTCATCGTTCGTGGCATGAACGATACATTGGAATAGACAGGAATGTTTATGACGCTGTATCATAACATGGGCATGTTGAATCCTTGCTGGTTAGGTGCAAGCCATGAAGAAACGACTAATTTACTTGTGAAAATATTTGGTACATTAGAATGGACACAATTACAACATATCTTTCTCTTCTAATCATGTGTAATTGTTTCTCGATTGGACATGACCTCTTAGCGTAAAGTTTGAGTTCCCGTTTTTATAATCTTTGCCTGCTCTTTTACTTGAGGAGAGCTTATATACATAGAAATAACAAACTTTCAATCAATTGTATTGAAATTTTAGATTATTTTGGATGCTTTTATCGTTTAAAAAAGATAGAAGTACTGAAATAATTTGAAATGATCTTTAAAATTGTAACCAAACTCCATAAATACCCCCAGACTCAAAATGTTGAGCCATAAATTCCTTCGAAATTTGTGATTATTTTGTTGTATATTGTTCTTGTTCTAGGTAATGAGGTCGGGTTGATCGTATTTATTGTAATGAAATAACTAAATAATAAAAGAGGAAAAAAGAAAGCCACGGAGAATTCTATGGACACGCATAGTATCCAAAACTCGACATGATTAAGAAAGTATATGTAACAATTATCTCAATTGTCATGTTCAAATTTATCCAATCCAATGTGTCAAACACATACATTGCTCTGTCAGCTACGTGTAATCTGAAGAGGCACACCAACATTTTTTACAATCCTACTCGAGTGTTGAGTAGAATTCTTGGTAATGCCATTTATGTACAGTACATATTGAACACAATTTGTTTGTAAAAAAACACAGCACATATTCAAAATAATCTCTTTCACAAAGATTAATACCATGGAGATGCTCAAATACCTACACGTTCGTTGTACGAAATAGCACGACTCTTCTGTATCAGATGCCCTCCTGTGTGGTCATTTTTCAGCAAATGTTGGAACACGTTGCAAGTTTTAAACTAGTAGTTGCCTCTAATTTGATTCAGAGGATCAGCAAGCACAAGTTCAATCTTCCTTGTCAGCGGCTCGATGTAACTCGATGGCTTCTTTCTGAGAGACAGAGCTCCCACCATGATCAACCTGATCTCTATTGCCAACCCGTGGAGGTTCCTCCTTACCAATTGTGAGGATCAGTATCATGACAGCCACCACAAATATAATCATTAAAACTAATCTGATTCCCATCTGTGAGCCTATAAAATCAATCAAGGATGGACCAGTAATACGTTTTTGTATTACCTTTCCCTCCCTGTAGTCTTCAAGAAAACGTGAGATTTGTGTACCAATATCAGTTTCTTCAATGCTTTCTGAGCCAATAATCTGCTGGGAAGGAGAAAAAGAGACAGAAAATTGTAACATCAGTATGCAAGTATACAAATTTTTGGGCCAAATGACAAGAATAAGATACAAATGTGTAAAAAGGAAACACGTCGCCTTTCTCATTACAAATGAGACATCTGAAATTGGTAAAAGGAACTGGTTTAAGGTTTTCATGAAGACAGCTTTTGAGAGCAAAGAAGCCTCACTTACCGAAAAATACTCCTCGTTTCCATCCCAAACAATCATTTTTGGCAGCTTCGTTTTCTTATCAACTTCAAATGATTCAGCAAAGTCTTCCCATTGCTTGACCCCAACATACCCAAATATTAAGTCACGATTTGCAGATGCAGCAGCTTTCAAAAATCTTATTAATCCCAGCGATTTCTCATCTGTTTCATCCTGAATAATGGATAACACAATTTTCCTCTCATCATCTTTCAGCAACTGCAGGGTATCTTCATTGATGGGCAATGCCAGAGGGAACAAATTCTGTTTTATACAATCTTCAAGAAAATGCTCTGTCATTTGATACAAGAAAGATGCATTTAATCACCAAGTGTGTAGAATTAGACTCACTAAAAATTTTATAATAACAAAAGTTGAGGTTCTGTTTGTATATTGTTCGTTGAAGAACTGCTAAATGTGTACATGTACAGAAAATTTTGCAAGTCAAGAAATAGCAAAGAAGTCTCAAAGAAAAATCTGATTTAGATATACGAGGCTACATGATCACCCAGCAGAACCATAAGGAAGTATGTGCATGCTAGGAGAAAGTAAAAACCAAATAATGTTTGACAAAAGTAAATGGAAAAAAGTACTTACTTAAATATCCACTAATTTTCAGGACTACAGAACTTTTAGGGGCACGTTTGAACAGTTGAAGTATAAGCCAACCAAAGATATACAATTGCACCATTTCCAGATCCTAATTATGGGCTCAAAACTTCATCCAAATTAAAGTAAGAGACATTACCCAACAAGTAAGTTCACTTTCCAATTCCAATGACATGGTATGAATTTGGTCCCAGACATAAATCACAACTAGGAAACCTTTAGCCACAATAAAGTATGTTATACATCAGATACTTGTTTAAAATTTCAAAATAAGGCATGCTTCATTATGATGAAAAGTTAGAACAACTAAATTTTAATATCAAACACGAGCTAACCTTCAAAAGGCCCATAAAAGAAGCTCTGTTCCTTGGGGGCAGGATGAATGGAAGCCAGAGCAGGCACCTTATCAAAATCATATTTGGTTGTAATTGCATCCGATAAATCTTTTGCAACTGAAAACCATGCTTTCTTTTTATACTTGACAGCCAAGTTTGATATCACGGACTCATTTAAGCCAAATCCTATGAATATAGGAAAATGAGTACCAGCTGCCTCAACAAATTCAATAATATCAGAGTCAGAATTGAGAATAGCAACATCAGGAGCAATGAATTTCTTCAGGAATTGAACAAGTAAATCTGCTTTTCGTGGTCCATAATAATCTGAAGGAACTCCATGGATAAACATCTTCAGAGTCGGATACCCACTGCATTAAAGAAAAAATCAAAAATTTCAGGATTTTACCCTTTTTTTCTCAGTGCTTTTGTTAGTAAGCAGCTGTCTAATTTTGTAGACTAGATTTACTAAAATCAAGAAAAAGAAAAGGGAAAAAAAAGAAAAGAAAAAAGAAATTTTGGTTTCAATCAAGGTAACAGGAAATTTCGCTGTTCCCCAACTGTAATTGAATCAAAAGGTTGTGGCCGCATACTCAATTTCATGCTTGGAAGCTAGACGCTTGTATTTGTCAGCATCTATTTTTGCCACAATTATGGGCTGCTTCAATCCAGCTAGAACAGGGGCAGCTTTATCCAACTGCATGCAGCATTAAAATTTGTCAATCTTCTTGTAAACATTGAATTCAAATTGTCAATCCCAAATGGACATTAAGCATTCAGAATACATCTCACAACAGTGAAGAGATCGAAACAATATATGCAGGAAAAACCGAACAAGGATCTCAGAGAAGTCAAAGAGCAATAGTGATTTCCGGTGAGCACTATAATTATATACCTTTCAGCCCTCTATATAGAAATGTATCTAACGATAAAGCATGGATATCCTATTCTGTTATAACATTTTTTCCCTGTTGATAACTGAAGCTTAACTCCGACTTTCTTTGTAGCTGGTTGAAGCCTGGATAAAAGAGAGTTGTGAGAGATTTGACAGCTAGTGCAAAACTTTGTCAAATTTCCAAAACAATTCATTATGTGATTTTCTTTGACACGACCTTCATCAGCGACGTGTTGCATCGGACTACTAATATAGTGAAAAGTAGGCGATAATTAGAATTCTGAGTGTATTCCATAAATGATCAGCCATATTGGTGCCTGGATGTGTCCTGAAGTAAGCAAAGGTTCCCATGCTTTAATGGATAGGCATGGAAAATTAATCCAGGATAATGGAATTAGAGTAGGAATATAGTATACAGGGACACTGACCGGAAAATTGATAGAACTAGTACATTGCAAAATGCGCAGGAGGAAGTTCAGCATAACTTACATAGAATATGTGAAATGAAAAGACAAAGAGAACAACTAGGGAGGATGCATTACAGAATTTACATACTAGGGTGGCGGAAATTATATGGATCAGGGGTTTGATTATATATATCAGTTAGACTTGTATTAGAAGAGAGTTCAATTAGTGTTGTTAATGTGCATATTAAGTAAATAGGATTAGTTAAGGTAACCAAGCATATTCCGGAGTTTGCCATAACTTTCCCAATCAAGGTACAAAATCTGTTGCGTAGAATACAACAAGAAGCCAAAGTCTCAAGCTTTAAAGCATCAGTATTACCACCATATTAACTGCAGCTTACTCAGATTTTCATTATGCTGACAATTTGTAAATCAATTAAAAAAGATCAACATGCCAGCAAGGTACATCATATCTAGGATGATGTACAGTATGCTGAAGTTGCACTCTACTGCAGCATTTATTTCACTTTTAAGATAATCATAACTCCCTCTATTAAACATCCAATTCTAGGATAATAAAGGTTCACAATGTGAAAAACAATTAAGAAGGATCAACAAGGAGCCAAGCAGGTACAATATCTCTTGCACGATGTACAGCACACTGAAGTTGCACTCTTCTGCAGCATAGCATTCATTTCATTTTAAAAACAATCATTACTCCATCTATAAAACATTCAATTCGAAATACTTAAGGTTCACACTTTGAAATCGATCAGAAACATGCCACGAGACGCCAACAAGGTAAACATCTGTAGCACTATGTACATCACGCTGATGTTGCACTCTTATCCGTACAACATCTCTTGCACGATGTACAACATGCTGAAATTGTACTCTTACACAGCATTCATTTCATATTTAATCGTTAAAATAATCATTACTCTATTAAGGTTCAATTTTTGAATAATTAAGGTTCAATTAAAAAGAATTCAACAAGAAGCCAACACGATACAACATCTCTAGCATGATGTACAACACGATGAAGTTGCCCTCTTCTGTAGCAATCATTTCATCTTTAAAATAATCATTACTCCATTGATCGAACATTCAATTCTGGAATAATAACAATTTAATAATCAATACAGGAAGTCATTTAGAAGAAAAAGACCTCTGGAGCAAGGCGTCTGCAGTGGCCACACCAAGGGGCGTAGAAATCGACGAGAATATAATCGAAAGTTGATATAACAGCATCGAAATCGGATTCTTCCAGTTCCAATACTTTCCCATCCACCTTGAACTGATGCTCCTGCGATGCACTGATTGACGGGGAAAACGGTAACAGTGAGGAAAATAGTAACAAAACGTGGATTAATGGAAGCATTTTGAATTGATAATTGGCACTATTTGTTTCAATTTGATTAGACCAAAAAACAGGCCCGGGGAAATCGGAAGCTCGAGAATTGAAAATTTGTCGGAGGAGGAAACGATAATGCAAAAGCAGTTTTCTTCGCGCAAACTATCTTTCGTCTAGTGTGCGCTTGACTGACAGAGCTTGAACAGAGTTTGACTTTTAACAATTAATGAAATTTTGAATAATATTTTTTTAAAAATGTGTGATTAAAATTTAAAATAATTTTATTGATTTATGTGTAAAATATTTTATTGAGTGAATGTGTAGTAGATAATTTTATTGTAACAAATAAAATTTTAGATTAATAATAAACAAACAGGGGCTAAAATGTTATCCAAATGTAGGCAAAGTAAAAATTTTTCATTTGTTTTTAAAATATATTTTTCTCTTTTAGAACTTATTTGTCGTCCTTTAAAAAATCAAATTATTTGTTTAAGTATCATTTTTTCACAACATATTTATACAATAAAATATTCTACACACAAATCAATAAAATTTCATTACTTTTTAACCATACATTCTCAAAAAAAAAAAAATACTATTTCATAACTCATTATTCCCAAAAAAATTCTATCAAACAGGTACTTAATATTAACTACATATTTTTTAATAAAATAATATTATATGTAAATTAAAAA
>CAIGRB010127344.1:0-39308 GCA_903798255.1 Fraxinus quadrangulata | reverse complement strand
ACATATAAATTTAAAATTTTTATTTTTTTTAACCATACATTTTCTATCAAAATATTATTTCAAAATGCATTTTCATTAAAAAAAATCAAAAAATCAAAAAAAAGGGGCTCAAAGAGGCTTTTATTTGGGAAAGTATACTACTTGTGCAATGAATTTGTATAAGTAATTTGACAAGTAGTGAGGTGTAAAATTTATTGTCATTGATTTCAAAAATAGTTTTTCAAAATCGATGGCTGGGATGCCTGCCATTCATACATCGTTAAATTAATTGTACAAGTAGCATTCTTTATTATTATTAATTTTTTCGCCACTCTCTATTTTTTATCCATCTCTCATTTCAAGTAGATTGATTTATTAACTATTAGCTCATAGCTCTCTTATTGTAACTAGGTAGCTAGACCGTTAATCGTTCCTATCCGATTAGTAAGAATCTATTTATAAATACCTCACAAACATGCAATTATCTTTGAGAATATGTTTTCTTTCACAGATTGAGTCGAATTTTTTCTTTGAGATTTTGTTTGTGAGAGATTTTTTAAAGTGAAAATAAATTTTTGTGAATATGTGAGTAACAAGTTATAAGTCTCATAAAATGTGCGATTGTAAATGATTTTAGGAACAAATGATTTTCAAGAAATCCTTCCAAAAACAATCTCTAAATCATAATACAAGATCTTGATCAGTCAATTTCCCAAATTCCACTACATATTTAGTTAGTTAGGTCTATAAACATGTCAGAAGTTAAATAATTTTTAATTTACATATTTCCTATGATTCACGAGTACTCTCACTCATCTATCGCTCGCTTTTATCTTTTTATAAACAAACCTATATGCTAAATATGCTAGTATGGATATGGTAAACATCACATAACTGTTAGCATGTTGAGGACGTTTGCGCTTTAGATTCCCTCTGCACTTCCAAATACATGACTTTGGAAAGATGTATATAATAAAACGTTCTCACCTTTTTGGTTAATCTTATTTCATTACCCAATATGCATAAATCTTTATGAGCATTAAGTCCCTGTTTGGTTGAGCTAAATATCAAATTTGTAATGGGTTAATTTCACAAATGATCATTGAAGTTACGTGAAACTTCAGTGACCATTTCCGCAAGTTTTGAACTTTAGTGACCGTTTTGTAATTTTCACGTAACTTCAATGATCATTTGTGAAATTAACCCATTTGTCCCTGTTTGGTTGAGCTAAATATCAAATTTGTAATGGGTTAATTTCACAAATGATCATTGAAGTTACGTGAAAATTACAAAACGGTCACTAAAGTTCAAAACTTGCGGAAATGGTCACTGAAGTTTCACGCGGTTTAAAAAACGGTCACTAAACTTAGTTTTAGTACTACTATGTTTTAATTCAAACCTAAAGCGCCAAAATACGTGGACATAGAAGTTGGAGGACTTCAAGTGCAAATTCACCTAAACCCAGACCACAACTTTTCGCGCCCAATTCCACTACTTTTCGGCCACCAAAATCACCAGAACAATATACCACCTTGAAGCCCTTGCTACCCTCCACGTAACCCACATAAGAACCCCTTAACTCTAACCACGGTAGCCAGAATTTCGTCTCAAAGTGGGCCTCTCCCACAGTTAACATTTTTGTGTTGTGCGAGAGGCCCACTTTGAAACGAAATTCTACCACTTTTCGATCACCAAAACCACCGGATCAACATGATTGTGGGAGATGCCCACCTTGGGACGAAATTCCACCATGGTTAGATTTAGTGGGGGCGGGAGTTCTTAGGTGGGTTACACGTGGTGTGTTGGTTCGGTGGTTTTGATGGTCGAAAAGTGGTGGAATTTCGTCCCAAAGTGGGCCTCTCGCACAGCACAAAACTGCCGACTTTGGGACGAAATTTCGGCCACCATGGTTAGAGTTAGGGGAGGTGTCTTAGGTGGATTACATAGAGGGCTGCGAGGGCTTCAAGGTGGTGTGTTGGTCCGGTAATTTTGGTGGTCGAAAAGTGGTGGAATTTCATCGTAAAGTGGGCCTCTCACACATCACAAAATTGCCGACTGTGCGAAATGCCCACTTTGGGACAAAATTCAGGCTACCATGGTTAGAGTTGGTGGGGGGGGGGTTTCCTTAGGTGGGTTACGTAAAAAGGCAGCAAGGGTTTCAAGGTGGTATGTAGTTCTGATGGTTTTGGTGGTCGGAAATTGGTGGAATGGGGTGTGAAAAGTGGTGGTCTGGGTTTGGGTTTTGGTGATTTTAACTTGAATTTTGCACTTGAAGTCCTCCAACTTCTATGTCCACGTTTTTGGCGCTTTAGGTTTGAATTAAAACATAATAGTCCTAAAACTAAGTCCAGTGACCGTTTTTTAAACAACGTGAAACTTCAGCGACCACTTCTGTAAGTTTTAAATTTTAGTGACCGTTTTGTAATTTTCATATAACTTCAGTAACCATTTGTGAAATTAACTCAATTTCTAATAAATTTTGATAAGAAATGATGAAATTTATGGATGGAAAATTAATAATTCAATAAAATGTGGGATTAAAAATTAATTTGACAAAAAAAAAAAAAATTGGTTAAAAATGAAGGCCAAAGAGGCTAATTATATCACATATTTAGTAAAATTCACAATTAATACCTGTTCACCCATTAATTCTAATAATTTCTACAACTTATAATAACACTCAAACAAGTATTAAAATATTATTCATTTAAAACGATTTATAAATCAGACAGCCAAACTTTCTTTTTAAACTTCACTTTCAATCATAGATCCACAACTAATTCTATCTAGATGGTGCGTTAGTGTTAGAAATCTATTGAGTTCAATCATTTTGACTCGAATCAGCTGCTTTTCTTTCCTTGGAGTCTCAAGTCGAGATTTAATCGGAATTCACAGTTGTGACTTTTTTTCACTCTGGTAACTGTCTTTGCCATTTTTCTTTTCCAGAGCCCGAATTTCCCCCAATTAACAATTTAATAACTGCATTTTGTTATCGTTCCATTCAATTTAATTTCATGATCTGTGGTTTTACATTCAAGGATATATGGATATTGAGGAATCACGATTGCGGTCCAAGTGTTTGTGTTATTTTCTCTTAAAGACTCACACGTGCTTTCAATGCGTGTAAATGAAAATAACTTTTTTGGCTTTCTTTTATTTTTATTTTTCCTGTAATTATTTACATTGCAATATGAATCTTTTGTTATTCTGCTTCTTGTTGTTTGTTGGCTGTGTACCATGTACTGGTTTCTTTAAAGTTCTCAAATTTGGTAGATTATGTTGGTTAAGTGGTTATTGTGCTCAGAGGATGTTAGACAAGCTCCGAAGTTACATTCTTAAAAAGTATGGATAGGCAATCAAAAGTTACTTTTAATGAATGCAAACATGAAGCTCCCCAAACGAACTGGTATTTGAGATTTACGCGTGTTTTGTTCGATTTAATTCCATCAAACCTTGCTTCTTTGAGTGTGTTTGAAGCATGGAGAAAGGACTTTTCTTGCTTTCTTAGCATTACTTTGGTTCTTCCCTATCTTGCAAGCTTGTAAGCTACCACAACTAAAAGTAAATAAATGAAGGAAGAAGGTATTAGCATTAGAAAGATGACAAAGGCATTCCGACCCAAAATGAAAATGCTGTAAGAAAAGAAAATTAAGCTTTGAAATGTATAAATAGTGAAGTGGGTGCAATGTACTAACCATAGAAAATATAGTACTAACTTTAGCATATACTGCTGGTTTAATAGCGAAGGGGCAAACTGAAGATTTACTTAGGAATAATGTAATTGAAAATCCATTCACTTAAATCAAGCTAAAATACTAACAAGAAAACTTCATGCTTCAAACATGTCATTCTTTGAAAAGGGTTCTTGAAGTTAAAATTTAATTTGAGATAAAGATTTTGTATCCACGAGACTGATTAGGACTCGTATCTCTTGTTAAAATGATCATTAGTACGTAGATGTGTCACATGTTTCATCATGACAGTAGTTTTTAAATTCAAATTCATTTGATCAATTGAATTGCTCGTGTCTCACTTCCTTTTGTTATGCGAGTTTCAGGAGTGTTTGATAATCATTACCTTCATCGTTGCTGAGTACATATACGTACTCTCTCTTTTGATTTTCTTTTCTCATGTCCAGTAGAATTGGACACCCTTTTCTTCATAGATATTATGTCTATCTTCGTTATCTGGTTGTCACAAGAAGAGGACAGCAAGATGTTTGCTATGATTAAAGTCTACCTTTGAAGATGGTACTTATAATAATTGTTGAACGACCTCATCCAAAAAAACTAAGCTACTAAAGGTGGGACAAATTTATTTATTTATATTTTCTCTTCAATGTGCTCTCTCGTGTGCAAACGAGTTCATTTCTTTTCATAAAAAAACTTGACTTTGGTACAACTTTCATAAATGGGCGGCGGAGAAACTTGACCTCAGAACCTTTGCCTTATCATGTTGAATTACCTCATCTAAAAGTTTAAGCTATTGGAGATGAGACAAATTTATTCGTTTGAGTGTCTGTCTTTAAGAATATTATATTGTCCATGTCATGAGTTAATGCTGATTCTTAGAGGTTTCTCTCTCATTCAGTGTTTATATATAATGATTATCATTTCACTTTGTCTGTGTAAACCTTGACAAACATAATTGCTTGTAATTTCAATTTTCAACTGTTGCAGGGTTGGAGGAAGTGGAACTATGGCAGGAGTTATGCAGAAGTTCCTCATTGCATCCATGTTTATGTGCACAGTTCCTATTGCAATTTTGTATGGCTTTAACAATAAATTGTTTCCTGGTAAGCTTTCTTTGACAACTCTAAATGTCATGGTAATTTTAACTTCCACATTTGAGAGAAAGGTTGCATTTTGTTTTTGATGATTATTTTTTGAACTTAAACTTTTATTGATTGATTAAAATTTGTAGTTACAATCTTCTCTCTCTCATCGATAAATTTAGAGTTTGCCAATTGCCATATATTTATGTTTTCTTTGCTGCTAATATTTGATTTTGGTCATAGATAAAGCTGCATATTTAGGGAGATAACTGTCCTTTACTTATTTTTCCGTTCTAATAATCCCTGGTTAATTGTACGAGCTATCTGCATATACAATTACTTTCAGCGGTATTTATTGGTGTTAGAAATTAAACTGTAATCGTAATTACTAGAGCAATAATAAACAAACGAGATTGGAAACACGGAAAGGACATAAATAGATTTATAATGGTTCAATTCCGAGGTGAGTGCTACGTTCATAAGCAGGAGGTGTGCAAGGATCTCAAGTCTCAGTCTTGTCGAAAAACAGCCTTCCCCTAAAATTCTTTATATGGATTATAGAGAGTATTAGGGTGGCATAAGATGTAGAGACTACCTAAATATACGTCTCAGTAAAAGATTTGCCTTTAGATTCCACAGTTCAACAACTGGAGAGAAGATTACTTCCATTTGCTTACTGGAAGAAGCTCAGAGCTATTTTAGGGGCTGCCATTCTTCTACACTAGGAGGCAGCATGAAGCTTTAATGAAATTGCATCCATTACAGTTGATGTTCATAATCTGAAGTAAAAGGATTCGAACCTTATCATGCCGGTACCAAAAACAATGTAAGAGCTAGACATTTGATACACCATTCTACTATTGTTCTGTTGTTGGAGAGCAAAATCAAGCTTAAAATTGTTGAGAAGAAGTGAGAAATGAGAAATCATAGCCTCTAACTCTTATCAATATCCCCTCTAGTATACTTTAATCCCAAGCATTGGGATGACAGTAAGATTAGTGTGCTGTCTCACAGTGCTTTATGCTATTTAAACTTTATACTAGTCGCTGTTAGATTGAATTGTGTTTGTGCGATTATGAAAGTGATAGGTCTTGAGCCAATTTAAGAACCTGATGTGCCCTTGTCCTGTTAAAAAGCACGCTCTTAAACAATCGCATTGACCTAAATTGTGCATTTTTTATACGTTCCTCCACTATGAAATTTGTCCAGCATGAAAAGTATGATCGTGGAATCACAAGTAGATTTTTCAAATGCCCGCATCCTGTAACATGATATAGTATGGAGTACCCTTCTGAAAAGTGGGTAAAGATTAACTTTAGTAGGTAAGTTTTTGGGCTAAAAAGTTCTCCCATTTCTGAAACGTCAAACTACTTGGCAATTTTTTTTAAAGTTTGGCCAAACGTGCTTGTAAATCAATTCTGTGCACTACCACTACCACTACCACTACCACTCCCAACCTCATCTGAATGCAGGCATATACAAACACAGAGACGCTCAGCTGTGCTATGAATTTTTTTTCAGTTGTCTGATTGAATAAGTTCATCATCTCCTAATCCTTCTCACTGTAAATTATTATTATTATTATTATTATTATTGTTGTTGTTGTTGTTGTTGTTGTTGTTGTTTCTGCAATTGACTAATATGCATCTTAAACAGGTACTATGCAGCTGTCTCCCCATTCTGTGACATTGTTGAGTGGATTCCTTGCAGTCATTTCAGTCAATGTCGTCATAGCATTCTACATTTACATGGCAATGAAAGAGCCCTCGAGTAAACACGAGCCGGATCTTAAATTTGTTGCAGATGCCAAGGCTAGCATAAAGCAGTCTGGACTGAATGAAGCTGACTCGCCATCAAACCATGGGAAACAAGAATAGGTGATGTCAACTAAGATTAGACTGTTTAGATTTTCTTGAGGAAATTGTCCAATAAGGACCAAGTTGGAGAGGGAATGAAAAAAGCCTCTACGAGTTGCTGATCAACGATGCTACTTTATTCTCTAACTTGTAAGTTTGCAATTACCATTTGACCATCAAGATCGAGTTAAGTGTTTAGTATGGCTGGTTGGGTTATTATAATTCATGGAAGAAATTACCAATTTTCCTCATGCGAAGTCTGGCAAGCCCCTTTTCATGAGTCTAATACGAGTGCTTGGAAATTGTCCGAACTACCGAAATATATTTTAAGTGTACGAGAACAACTATTATAAATGCTCGGAAAGGAAGAAGAGGTCTCAATGACGGGATTGAGTACTTCTTGTGGCGTAGGATCATGTTTGATTAGCCTATGTTTTGTATGTTTCTTCAAGGCTATAAGCTGGTCAAATATTATTATTATTATTATTATTATTATTATTATTATTATTATCCGTGTAAGGATCCATAGCTTTTATTAAATTATTCACACAATTTGTAAGATCGCATCTTATAATCTTAAAAAAAAAAAAAAAAATTGTCGAACATATGCTTAATATTTCTCTAATCGCAGGGCTCAAATGGTTTCAAGAGGAACTTGTTTTCGCGTTTTAAACAACCTGCATGATAATGTTTTTCAATATACTTTTACATTTAAGGGGAAAAAAATGCTCTTTTCTGTTTGATCATGTCACTAATTAACAGTAAATCTTTCTTACAGAAAACATAACTAGCTATTATGAAAGTAATATAAAAGTTACTAGCTAAATAAATAAATTACTTATTTTTAGTTTGATCAATACAAATTATTTAGTTCAAAATATACTCATTTTCATATAATTAAAATTTTTAAGCTTAGTCAAACATGAAAGGTTGGACTTCTAAGAGTATTTTTCAATACATTCTATTAATTGTCTATTAATAGATTTTCTTATTTACGTGAGATTGATGTCTGATGAATAGATGATTAAGTTCAAATTTCCATCACTGACGGATTTGGTTTATAATTCAAATTTAATATCTGATGTGTCTTTAATAGGTGAAAGAAAAAGTAATAAATAGAAGAGAGAAAATAAGAAGTATGAGCAACAAAAAGAGAGAATTATCATAGATACGATGGAATATCTTTTAAGCAACACTTTAAACTTAGTGAGGTATGTGTCTATACCTTAAGTGTAGTTATTTTGAAACAATTAACTCATTTTCGCGATAAGATTTTCAAAAGTAATTTAAGTTTTAATGTTTTTATCTCAAAGATTGATCTTTTAATATTAAAATTAGTTAAATTGATATTGAGTGAGGTATAAGGTCGTGATTGTGTTAAGATTGAGAGTTGTGCACATGATTGAGTTGGAACATGCATTTTTAGTGTAATGATAAATGTCGTCATTTTATTCTTCATTATAATGAAAATTCGTAAAAATCAGTAAATACAACTATCACGTTCAAAAGCAACTCAAATAATTCGGAGTCTTACGCAAATCTTTGAGGGATCTTTTAAAAAAATTATCATAAAGAATGATTATCAATAAAATCGTCGAGTAAACTTGATGAAAATCGATAGTCGTCGTTGATTGATAGCAACAACAACAATATTATTGATATGTCTGTCAACCATTAACGACATCAATGTTGTACGATGATATCAAAGACCATAGCAAACAATTCTCTAGTTGCTTATTGACAACGAAGAAGCATTTATTTATTCCTCGCTTTATTTTGATTTTTCAAATATTTTCTTATGTGGTTATTTTTTTAAAAAATAATTACATTTTAGGTCGCATCACTTAGATGGACCTTACAAGAATGTGAAAGTGTTGTTAAAAATGTCGTTGAATTTTGTCAAAATACTCTCAATCCGTCACTCCTTGGGAGATTGGATAGTATTTGTGCTTTGTGTGAATTCCGTTGCCATGCTTACTTTTGTCCAAGTCAAGAAACGAAATATTATTTAACGATGGATGAAGAATTATTTATAGACTTTAATGATATTTCAACAATGTTTTAAAATTTAACGAGATTTTGTTATTCGATTCACGGTTCTTTAAACAATAAATCACGCTTGGTATACACCATTGTTTATATAATGTCACGTGATATTATCTTATTTTAATAGTTAAAAATTATTTTGTCATCCAATGAATTTTCAAAAATGCTGCAAGCATAGGGTGCCCTGTACGTGGTCGGGAGACATGTGTCCCCATGTGATAGGAGGAGAAATATGGCAAAGTTCTTTAGATAATTAAACTTCTAAAAAATGAATAATGTTATTTATACGTAATACAATTAAAAAAAAAAAAAAAAAGACCTTTTGAAATTGATTATGCATTTTTGAAAGGTCCTTAGAAATTTCTCAAAATAAGCAGGAACAGAATGAAACTGTCCCTAGTAACTCATCGCATTTTCCCTTTCCGAAACCCTCAATCCTTTTTCTTAAAACCTTCCAAATTCCCATTCCAAAACCTAAAATTCCCATCTTCTTCTCCCACAATAAATGTTCATCAAATTTCAAAACGGCGTTTGAATTTTTACTGTTATTATAACTATAATTACAGTTTCGCAAGAAGTGCTTCAGGAACAGCAACAATGTGTACATCTCCAGTGTGCGTTAATGTGAAGGACCAAATCGATCTGACGGCCAAGGAGAAGCAAATTTTCGATCGCCTTCTTGAAGTTCTACGCCACTTCAATCTCCAAACCCAGCTTCGCGTCGCCGGGGGCTGGGTTCGCGATAAGGTCAGTTCAGTTGATCGTTTTTGTGGTCGAAAATGAATTTAAGTATGATTTTGGTGGAAGAGGGTATAATAGTATGCCTTATTGCTTGTGGTTGTTTTTGGTTCTTAAGATGCCAGAATTCTCATAATGCTGCGGCAAGGTACATATGCTGATGTGTGTGATACGATAATGTACCTTTGTTTGAGAATTTGCACCTTCTTTTCTGTTACATAACTCTTGCGGTGGAGCTAACCTAATTTATTACCAGTACTCTGTTACATTGGCAAAAAAATTACGACTTTTAGTACGTGTTTAACCTAATTTATTACTAGTACTCTGTTACATTGACAAGAAAATTACGACTTTTAGTACGTGTTTGTGAGAGGTTCAGAGCTCAGCCCCTGTTTGTGTAGCTTATATTGGCTTGTAGGAGTACATGCAGTGTTGTATATTATTATCCTTCAACGAGTCAATGTGAGGGTCAATGCTGCAGAAAGATTACTTCTTTTTTTTTTCTATAGTTGAAATAAGTTTCAGACCTAGTTGATTTACTTTTATCTGCAACTTTCTTTGTTTTCCTATTTTTGGTTTTTGTATGCTACTCAATGTTCATCATTATTATTGCAGCTTTTGGGCAAAGAATGTTATGATATTGACATTGCACTGGACAACATGTTAGGAAAGGAGTTCTGTGAAAAAGTAAACGAGTACTTGTTATCAACAGGGGAAGAGACACATGGTATTGGTGTCATTCAGTGGTATTTTCCCTTTTCCCTATTTTGCTGACTGTGCGGTTTAGAAGAAACGTTTTTGTCCCTTTGTATTATGATCGGTACGAATACAAGTCATATAAGTGCGGTTGAAGTTTCTGTTTCCAAATAAGTTTTGGCGTCAATTTGTTATCGTATTTATGGGTACATTACCTGATTTTTGCACTGAAGTGAATAAACACCATTTCTTTTGGTCGGAAGGTGTATGTTGTAAGTAGTGTTGTTTCAACCAGACTGGGTAGGTCTACTCAACTGCAAAACCAGGAACCAGACTGTAAACCAGTTCCGTTTGAAGAAAAAATTGTATAAAGAAAAACCGGTGAACCGGCCATGGTTTTCTATACAAAGAAAAAGAAAATTAGAAGTTCTGCTTCATTTTTTTTCCCCTTCATTTTGGTAGTTGGTACCATGTTTTCTCCTCTTCCACTGCCTTCATTGGAGCAATTTAATAAGAGGCTTTGGATTTTGATTCCAGTGATATTTCTTGAATTTTTGAGATGTAATATAAGTTGGATAGTGGATTTTTGGTGGGTTGCTGCATATATTGTAAGAGAGTGAAAAGCAAAATTGTACAAGATGAAAAAAGCGATATGGTGGGGGTGCTTGTGGCCGCTCATAGTAAAGATATTAAGGACCCATTTGTTTTGGCTTTTGCTTTCTGTAGTAGACCTTTTGAAGTAAGCTACTTTTATTTTTGTTTGAAAACTAATTTTTAGAAGGGCTTTCTATTCTAGAAGTGCTTTTAGAGGAGACCATATTGGACAAGCTTCCTCTAAAAGTTCTTCTAACTAGAGGAAGCACTTTTCCTTTTCTGTTTCGATATCCGGGCTGTGTTTAGAAAATTGGTTGCAAGTTTTAAATGTAACAGATTATGGTACATTTCTTTTGTTTATGTTTTTCAAATGTGAAAGTCTACTTTGTGGTTTTATTGCTAATTTTATTGACATATATTTAGTTAAAAAATAGTCAAGGAAATTCTTCGGATCCGCAGCTATTAAGGATTGATGCAATTTCCTAAAAAATTCTACCTTTGGTTGAAATGCATACTTTTTTACTCCAAATGGTTCCTTTATCGTTCTTTCTTTTCTTTTATTCTTATCTGTTGAAAAACATTCATCATACACTATCCTACTACTTTTACATGGACCATTTGACATTTGTCTCCATAGGAAAGCCATTTCTGTATAATTGTTGCTTGTTGGTTCACGGTGCAAAGTGTTCATTAATAGCATTGTTTTCGTTTGGCAGCAATCCTGATCAATCAAAACATCTGGAAACAGCAAGGATGCGCCTTTTGGATGTATGGATTGATTTTGTCAACTTAAGATCTGAAGACTATAGTGAGAATAGCCGCATTCCAACTATGGTAAATGTTTTGAAGTTTGTTACATGAATTTTTCTTAGGAAAAAGTAAAATATATTGACCTATATGCTGAATATCACACATTTTACATTGAACCAACAATAGTAGATAAGTATATGTAATGTAAGAATCCAAAGTTTAGTATTTCATCATCACTTTTATCACCATTTTTCTAGGGCATGCTTCCTTGATAACATTTTCTAGCATGTTAGTTTCTATTTCTCAAAATATCAACACATTACAATCTTCTTAAATAGTGAAAATCTTTTATTTCGCATTTCTTTGCAGAAATTTGGCACTGCAGAAGAGGATGCATATCGAAGGGATTTAACCATCAATAGGTATTTTTCTCTAGTATTTATAGTTTTCCGACAATGCTAGAGCAAGCTCTATAATGGCGCAAAATGAGTATCATAGCTTCCTTAGTGTTATATTGTCTTCTAATTGTTTCTTCTTCTCCTTTCTTTCTCTCTGATTCTTGGAATGGAAATAGATGTAGATTTTTGTACACATAATTAACACGTGTATGTTTTCAAGTATGTATGAGGATATACCTGGGAATATGTCAATCAATTCCTTTTGATATAATTATAATGTGTAGAATTAGCTTATTCTTTTACCTCCTGAAACTGCTATTCTTCAGCTTGTTCTATAATATCAACACAAGTTCTGTCGAAGATTTTACTGGAAGAGGTAAGTATACTTTTGTCTTAGCTAATTCAGTTAGTCGAATTGAGCCACAAAGCTGCTATATATATATAATGTAAGGGATCATTTTTTTTTTTTTTTGATGAATATAGGCATTATGGACTTGAAGTCGGGAAAAATAGTGACCCCGTTGCCTCCAAAGCAGACGTTTTTGGATGATCCCCTACGTGTTCTTCGAGCTATCCGATTTGGTAGTTCACAAGCGACTTCTGTTTTCAATGTTCTGGTCTTAATAAATTAGATTTTCCTACGCCTTAGCAAGGAGAAATAATGAATTATATATTTAGCTTAGCTAGTGCTATGGTGTGAAGATATGATTCTGCAGAAAATATGTTATGTAATTTACAACATAAGATTAAATTAAATCGTCCTATGTCAGAATCCAACCTGATCATGGTTCTTTAGGTGCAAGGTTTGGATTTATGATAGATGAAGAACTGAAGATAGCTGCTGCAGATGATGACGTCAAAGCTGCAATTGCAGATAAAATTAGTAGAGAACGTATTGGTCATGAAGTATGCTTGTATTTTTTGTTTTGTGGATCATTATGTTCTCAATATATATCCGGTAATTTTCTTTTTATGCCTTGTACTAATATTTTCACGCTGTTCTTGTATTTTTGTCTTATTGAACAGATTGATCTCATGATATCTGGCAATCATCCTGTGAAAGCAATGACATACATTTCTGAACTGCAATTGTTCTGGGCTGTGTTTAGTCTTCCTCCTGAGCCAGAGCCTTCAACTTCAGAAGGATGTGAAAGGTTTCTTCCCTTCCCGGTTTATGTTTAAAGTTCATTTTGAATTTTTCTCTTAATAAAAGAAAGGTAATAATGATGGTATAAATTTAAGGGAGATAGCATTTTGGAAGTTCAATCTGGTTTATATCCACAAAACACATTGACTCTTCACTTAAACTCCAAACCTTGAGGACTGTGTTTTTGAAATTCTGCCAAGTTGAAGCTCCATTTCTCTTAGATGACAATTGTCATTATTTTTCAAAATCTTAATGTTGAATATAAAGGTATAAATGCTGTGCTATCTTTTACTTGTTTTGATAGCCTTTATACAAGCATTTAAGTGTTTGTCTGGCTCACATTCTGAAGCCCTTGTACTAGCTTTGCCAACTAAATCTTTGATTTGTTGCCCAATTAAAGTTTCATCAAGCTCTCTCTATATTGTCTTAATTGGTGGAGAAGGCGTCAGTACAGTTTCCCTGGATCATAATGCTCTGGTATACAACTAAAATAGATAGATGGCAGATAAAATAAAAAAAATCAGAAGAGAAACAAACTAGATTTTAAAATATCTCACGAAGGTTCATTAATTATGCGAATGATTGTGGGTCTCTTTGGATTTAGTGTCTCAGGAGGACTTAAGGATTATTCAATCACTTTAATATAGTCTGACTCCTGCCTTTTCCGTTAAAATTATCAACATTGCCTTTGTTTTTTTGGTATGTATCTTTGTGATTCTTCTCGTGGCCATGTGTGTCAAGATCTTACTTTCCTTTTTTTAAAATTTTATGACTAGGCTTTGTGTTGCTTGCATGGATTCAACATGGAGACTTTTGCAGTTACTTGAACTCTCCTCGTTAACTGTGAGTAGTAGAGGGTGTGTGTAAGTTTAATTTCACAATATATAATTATTTTCCCTTGCATATTTATATTGATAGAGATATAGCAGTGCCCTTATATAGGAAGAAAATTCAGTTGGCATTGGTAAGTTGTGTAGCAAGATTTTGGTCGCAATTAAAGTGGAGTAGACTTTTTAAATTTGCAATCTACTGGAAACTTTTTAGCGTCGTTTTTCTGAACAGATGTAAAATGTTATAATACTGCTTGGGTCGTTCATTTTATAATCACAATGCATGTCTAAGCCAATTAAACTGGTGGCTAGCTAGAGATATATCCTTCACAATAAACAGAGGATACATAATTGAAGAATTTGCTTGTTATTTTTCACTGGCAGTTAATATCCTTAATAGGAGGTTTATTTGTAAGGTTTTTACTTTTCACATTCTTCTTCTTGTGATTTTTAGGACGACCATAGAAGGCTCTGCCTGTATGCTGCTTTATTTCTTCCCTTTAGGAAGACTATTTTCGAAGACAACAAAGGGAAAAAGGTAAATTATGATGTATGAAGTTATGAACTGTAATTTCCTATGTTTATCTCGAATGTTTCTTGTCATTTATTCTTGTACATGACATGTCAGAAAGTTCAGAATTGTTTTTGTTCCCATCTATTCTCATATAGTCATATCCATTTATACCAATGCTTAATATTTGAACAGATCCCAGTTGTGAGTTACATATTTCGCAACTCTCTCAAGCTGAAGGCTAGTGATGCTGAAACTGTACGTACTACTGGTCACTCCTTTTTTTTTTTTGCATGTTGCTTACATTTTAGAGTTTTCTGTTTTTCTTTGCTAATGGGGAAGTTTCTTACTATCAATAGAATTGTCATTGGCGGACAGGTTCTGAGTTTGCATCTTGCAGCGGAAAAATTCGTATCCTTGATTCCTTTGATCCTGTCTAATGACGATATACAAATTCTTGAAGTTGACTGGAAAAGAGAAATTATTGATGTACCCGTTGCTTCAAAACTCAGAATACTGGCTGGTAAATGATCTTTCTCCCCCTTAGAAATTACTGGAGACATTTTCTATGCACCAATTGTTGTTTCTTCAATAAGCTGCCGTTCACCTGCAATAAAATCACTCCTACCATTTGCCAAATTCTATATCGAATCTCAAGTAAATGTGTAGTGGTTTGTCTATAGAGATCTACTTGACCTGTCTTATCGATTGAAATTCGAAAGCATGATTTCCATCTCTTAGTGAGTGAAATATGAGCAACAAGATCGGACAGTTTTTCTGCTGAGACAGTATTTTCGAAGTTTATTCTTCAGAATTTAGATAATCATGATCATGAAACAAAAGCTGAAACTATCCATAATCTACTAAAATTGGCTTTAGAATGTATTATTGGCAAAAGAAACTTTGTAACATCCGGTTCTCTATTAAATTGAGTTAAAAATCTTCAAACTAGTTAGAAGCACAAATATGTGTCTTTGCTGTAACTGTAAACTTCAATTGGTATCCAAAGAATTCCATTAATTACCATATATGGAAGCTTGAGGGAAATATACTTGATTCTTATTTGGAGGGTTTATCGTAATATTTTTATTATACCTGGTAATCCTAATTAGCCACGCTGTTCATAAATGGCGATGACAAATGTTTGTAATCATGGAATATGGGATTGTGTAGGGACTTGAGAAATATCGAACCTGCATGCACACCATTTTGTGAAATGCAGAAAGCAAGATACATGTCACAACTTCAAAACTGAATTAATTAATGTCCCTTTTTTATGAATAAATTTTTGACCAATATCAACTTCTCTTCTTCGAATATGCTTATAACTGCTAACTCTGTTCAAACCTATAGGATTACTGCTGAGAGAAATTAAAGAGTTTTGGCGTGCTGCCCTCGTTCTTTCCATGCTGTTGCGTGGTGCCATTATTGGTTGCACTACAAATTCATCAAACAACAAGTATGAATTGGACAAGAAAAGAGAGTTATTTAACAGGATTGAGAAAGCAATCTTGGAACTAGGTATTGCCCGATCCTTCCACAATACTTACATTCATAATTGAATTATCTGTCAGTATTTTAATAAATTTCAAGCTGAACAAGTTCAGTAACTGATTTTTGGCATTTTCTGCACAATATTGGTATGTGTGTGTCAAAATTTTCCGGTTGAAAAATCCTAAATGAGGAAACATAAATATTTTATTTCTTATTTTTTGTTTTTTTAAGATAGTGTGGAAATTTTCATTTTATTATTGCATTTTGCTCGTATTATTCCTACGGATCAGTTGGTAACGTGGTTTCATTAATCCATTTGTAAAGTGGTTGGAGTGCTCGTAAAGGTTGGAGTGAATTGAAAATGTCAAAATGCAATGAAAACCATAATAAGTCATCATTATCACAAATACTCTCCCCGGGCCTGTGATTGTCTGTCTATTGCAGGCTTCCTGGCACTCCTATATATGTTATATAGGGGAAATTGTAGTGGAGGTCCCCAACCTACTACCTCTACAGCAAGTTGGTTTGCTACCTTTCATTTGGAACAATTAAATTCTCATCCTTTACCCTTTTTTGGCATTATTAGTCTTAGTTTTGATCCAATGTACCATTAAAATAGCATGTGCAAGTCATGTGGGGCACTGCTATGAGGCTATAAAAAGAAACAATAAGGTCCGTTTGATAGGCAAATGTGGAAGAAATTTCAATTCCATGTTAGTTTGAAAATAAAAACCCACCAAACCCATATGAATTCGTTTTCCATGAAAACAAAGAAAATGCAGCTTAAAGTGGTTGTACCTTAGAATTCGGTTTTCATTTCCACATTGCAATCAAACAGTCAAAGTGAAATTCGTTTTTCTCGGATGTGACATTTTCCATGGAAAACGTGGCAATCAAACGGGGCCTAAAAGAATAAAAAGTAGGAAAATCTGTCACCCCCTTCTAATAACGCAGCCCTCCCACTCCTCTTTGATATAAATCTGTAAATGATACACTGTTCTCGCGTTGCAGGTTTAGAAAAAGTATGGGAAATGAAACCATTGGTGAATGGAAGGGATATCATGAGTGTCTTGCAGATCAAATCAGGAGGACCTGTAGTTAAGGAATGGGTACGTCTTATCTGCTTATCTACCATAAACTTTATACTAAAAATATACAGAAATTAGAATGCTAACTGCTGATAGTATATTTTCCCCTCTTTCAGCAGCAAAAACTGCTCGAGTGGCAGCTTGCACATCCCTCTGTGTCTGCAGACGAATGCATTGATTGGATGAGGCAAACTCATTCAAAACGTGCGAGGATAGACTGATTTGTCAAAACTACTACTGATATCGGAATATTAACTTCACTAGTTTTTTCAGGGATGTGATTCTTTGCTGAGTTCTACCTGCAAGCTTACTCGTCTTGAGACTCATTGTTTATTGAATTTCTCAAACAATATTCGAGAGCCACAGAGATCACTCCTGTACTGGAAGGCACAGAATTAAACGAAAATGTAAAATATCCCATTCCCAAGGAAAAAAGGATGGAAACTGTTGAGAGAGTAATTATCTAGGATATATTATGGCATAGTTTTCTTATATCTTACAATTTTTGAACTGCAGACCATGTTCTTGTTCTATTTGAAGTGTAAAGATCCTTTTTGATACCATGTATCGTTTATAGTTGGAGGATGAAAGGAGTAACAGCTCGAGTAGCTAAAAGTATGAAACTTTTAAGGTTCAATTGTATTTTTGATTTTTTATGTTTCCAACTTGTCTTAAGCTTTAAAATTTATTCTTTAGACATTAAGAAAATTAAAAAACTTTTATCTTCTATTGAATTGCTACAGCTCTTAATGTAAATTTTATTGATTTCGGAAAACTCTCCAATGGAAATCTGATGAGAGGATCGATGCAATCATACTGGAAAAAATGCAAAATTATCTATGTTATATTGTTGTTGCATTGTTTTCCTCTTGGACGTGGAAGAAGATGAAGATGGAAACGAGGAGAGTTGTAAACACGCTATCATATTTACACGACTATGAAGATATGTTTATTATGTAGGACTGAACATGACACGATATGATAACAAATTTCAACGCTTAAAACCTATAATGTTCGGCATATGACCAAACGTTATAGGAAGTGACTAAAAATCACTCACCTTGTATAAACCCAATTGTTATCGTACATCTCTACAAAAATCAAATTCAACCAACCTTTATTGCTAATAGGAACATCGTAGAAGTTAAAGCAATTACAAGGCCATCCACCTTGGTCACAATGGCAATCGACGATCATTTGTCAAAATGATAACATCATTAAACTCGAAAGTAGCAACGGTTGATATTTGTCATTGCGTTCATTTGGAATGTTTTCTATTTGGTTTTGATGGACACATAACATGGTACGTAAATTGCAGTGTTGCAACTCACTTTATATTAGGGTTGTTTTTATAAATTTTCCTATATGCTTCGGATTTTTAGTCATTCAGTACAGAAATTGTAATTTTTCTAATATATAAAATGTGAAGTGTTGGACCAACTTTTATACAAGTTCCATTGATAATCGCTGACAATATTATTGTTGGAGATATGATGAAAATCAATATTAGTTAGATCAAAATTATTGACATTAATATCATCTGTTATCGCCGATGCGCATTTGTTTGGGATTACCGATGGCAATATCGTGCCGATGGAGAAGTTGTTGGTGTTATCAATAAAATTTTTGACGCGGAAATCAATTATTGGCGATACATCTTGCACAATTTCTTCTTAATAGTATGCATGATCAACAAGCATGACAGATTTCAGGTTTGAGCCTGATGTAAATGATTAAAGTATTATTTACTCCGTATGATTATCAATCACATAAAAAAGTTATTTTATGTATCAATCGTTGCATGTCCTATACACCACGCTCGTGTTTAATGTCGGTGCACCTCTCATAACTACTTCCCATTCATCACTTGAGATAATAAAAATATACTAATTTTTATATCTTCTAATTAAATCTAACGCTCAAGTGAATAGAATTACGAAAAGGGATTTATATAGCTTATCCAAATTTAATAACAGGGACTAACTTTTGTTTGTTGGTGTTGCTGTCACATATTCAAACAAAAGTAATTAATCTTATAAAATCCAAATAATCTAAATCTGTAGTAGGTAATATGCATAATGCAACTAATACGATTTGAAAAAAAGATGCATTTACTTTAGATCTTTCAAATGGATCTATTATAACAAAAATAGATTCATGTAGTTACCCTCAAATTTATTGAAATAAAACTTAATTTTTTGTAGCTGAGCGGCTGAGCCTGAATATGTTTAGCCAGCCCCAACTATATGCTGCGAAACAAAAGTTATTCATCTAAATCCAAATAATCGCCTACAAGCTTGAAGAATCTTGCCTTTCTTCTTCATGGGTTTTGCCTGTGAATTTGAGTTCTTCATGTGTTCTTCATCTTCAGCTGTTAAATCACACTGGTGATGGATTCTACTATACCCTTCTGACACTGAAGAAGATCTCTTTAAGGAAAACGACCTCTTCACCAATGTCTGAATATATGATTTCTCAGCCCCGTCCTTACAGGAAGGGACATAACAGTTTCTGTTGAAGATGACTCCAAAGATTTCTCCTATGCCATCCTCATTCTCGTGTTCCGGTATGGAATCCGGCATTCTGGGATTGTTTTGTTTGATTTCCAGGAATTTGGGGGTGTTTTTGGCAGCGGATCTAGGTGTATGACATGGGAAAGAAAGATTAGAAAGATCTATAGATTTCGATCTCGTTTTACTAACTTGTCTGATTCTTGAGTAAGATCCACTCATTTTTTTCTCCAGAAAATTGTGGATTTAGGATCACTTCAATGGAAATGGGAAAGAAAGAAGACGAGAGAAACTGAAATAAGAAGTGGATCGATTATCGTAGACCCATAATATGCAAAAGTGATTTGACAGATGTACTGAAGGAGATTGAGACATGCTTGACTTCTTGCTCGAAAGTGTGAGATATTTGTCTAATTTAGATGAAATTGTTCAATACGGTAATGGTAAACTCAGCCAGCCCAGCGTAATAAACTACTTTAACTGCATGTTTATTGAACAGAATTGGTCAATGTTACAATGTTCTACAGTAAATCCTTACCAAAAGTATGTTTAAACCCTTACCAAAAGTATGTTGAACGAAGTACATACCATTTTATTGAGTCTTATCGAATTTACGATGCTATAAATGCTGTATTTGGAACTTTGGTTATTAGATAGATTTTTGCGTCGTGTTAGGTGCATGTTTTGTCAAATGAATCTTAGAATAGTGATAACAACGCCATCATTACTGTTTATAATATTTGCATGCATGACAACCATCTGTCACAGAATTATTGAAGACATAATTCAAGTAGTGATTACTCACGCAAGTATCGAAAGATTAAGTATCTTGAAAACTTCGAGAGGGTTATGGAAGTCGAATTAAAGTGAGAATGGTAGTTGAAGTCACGAGGGTACATGTATGTATTAAATACTTGATATTAGTAAGAGAGAAAATGTGAGTCTGTATTCACTGTCCTAAACATACTGTCCTCTCAATACCTTTTTGATACTCGGACATATTGTCTCTAATTTGCAAATGAGAAGATGCCAAGGTATAATGTACGAAGATGTCAAAAAATGTGTTGATGGATATTGTCAGCATTTCAAATGCTGGTACATAATAGGCGCCATCTGGTTGTAGACAACGTGGGATGTTGAAAATTTTGTCTTGTTTTATCATGGACTTAGATCCAGTAGTCCGGTTGGCCAAGCACATTCTCGACGGACTAGGATGATTGAACGTCCAGACGAGTAGGCCATTAGATGTGGTCGAGCCAGAGGGGGGTCATGGGCCATTTTTTGTTTTTCTCTTAACCAAAATTGACCAAAAAATAAACAAATTAAAATGCAGTAGGCTTGACGGGGTAGGTGTTCGACGTCACTTTTTTAAACAAAGGAGTACTGAGAATGGATCCAAAACAAGATACAACAAAATACTGAGAATGGATTAAAATCAAGATCAAGCACTTATATGATTTATTCAACATTAAATTTAATATAAAAGGAGAACATAAAAAAAAAGGAATAAAGCCATCTCCTTCAGATTACTTCATTCAAAAGCAGCAGAAGCAGGTTTTGGTGGGTTGTGCAGGAAAATGTCGAGGAGTTGATCAACTGTAGTGAACTTGAGGTCCGAATACATAACTGAAGCTTCAATATCATTCTCTCCAAGATCGAAGTTCATTGTAACCCCCTTTATAAAGAGACTGTGAAGGATGGAGACTGGTATATTGCTTGGATCAGGTAAAGCTGCCAAAAAAACAAGATTTCTTAAAATCCATACAGAATAGTGGACAATGAACACAACTAGATACTATAACAATATTTCTAGTACACATTCTTTCAAAACACATTTTCAATCATACATTCTTCAATAAAATAATATTTTACATCACATCAATAACTTTGCCTTACTTTTTAACCTCATATTTTCCATTATATCACTATTTAAAATACATTCTTTCTTCAATAATATCCATCAAACACACCCATATTCTCTCACAGTCAACCTCCCCAAACAAGAGATAAATGTTTGATAATTCAAAAGACAAGTTTTGGAAAACCAAGATAGCACAAATTTATTGAAAGTACAAGCATGTTTGACCCCACTTAAAAGTTAGATTTTTCTGATACCTCGTGAGTTTGGGGCTCGTGTTTTTTATGCCATGAATAAGTGTAAGCTCATTAAATTTCTATAATGGGTAAAACTTTTATCTTTTCTTGAATCAGACACTTTTAGCCATCATTATAGTTAGATCAGGCCAGAATTAATTTTGCAGTTTGATGGAAACTTAAATATGAAATTAATGACTTACTCTGTGAAAGAAAGACAATTTCTTCCTCTGGAACGTGAATCTTCTTAAAAGTCCGACCCGTTTTCTTCTCCCATAAAGAGATCAACTCCAGCTGTGATATAATGTTGGTTGAAGGCCGATATAAAACGACCCGATTGCATGCTCTTGGATCAGTTGCCACTTTTATAGTATAAATTCCAATATCTTCTTCGAAATTCAGCACAGCTGAACAAATATAACGTGTAAAAAAACTAGAAATTTCGAAAAAGTGCAAAAAAATATGTTTTCGTTTAAATTTAGCAATAGATGTAATGGAGCAAAAACTGGAACAATAACAAATAGTCTTATTTGCAATAAATTTCGAGTTGCAACACGTCGATATTGGTTTTGAAAGGAGGGATGGATGGATAGTGAATCGAACAGTGCAATGAAAACGATATAAAAAGCTGATTCTTTACGGGGGGGAAAAAAAAAGAACACAGAGAAAAATAGTTGGAGAGAATTGCAGTAAATTAATGTTGGGATTTACCTTTGGCCTGACCACTGCCATATACAGTTATCTCCTCCTTTTGCTCATGTGGACGGAGCAAATAATTTATGAAGTATGCACCAAAGCAATTTGCAGACACAAAAGTGTATGGGATTTTTGCTTCTTCTATGGCCCTTCTGATTTTCTTCTTCTTGTCAAGAACTGCTTGGAATGGGGGCAGCACACTGATTCTGTCCTCTTCGCAGCCAAAATCTGATGGAAGAAATCTCTGCAACGATAAACTTGTTATGAATTAAGCCATAGTCTCATAAAAGGCCGGCCCAAAGACATTCGAGGTTCTAAATGAAAAATTATTACGAAACTCTTAAATATAATTTTCTATAAGCATATTGATCTATCATTCAAGTTCTATTCAAATTGAATTTTTTATTTTTTTTTATTTTTTGAAAATTAAATGAGCACTTTTAAAATAAATAACATATTTATAACTTTCATAAAAATTAATTTTTATAAGCTTACTAAAAAACTATGGGAGATTTTTTTTTAAAAAAAGAAAGTTAAGCTGATTAAGAATGTAAGTGTCCAAGTATTCTGGACCTCTTAGTTAGTTCATCATATTATTTAGTCATGTCTTTTAAATAGAATAAATGATCCAACTCAAAAAGAAGGGATTTTTTTGTTGAATTTTTGGATTTTTAATTTTTTTTAAGCCCCTCGAGAATTGAGGCTCAAGACAACGATCTAAGTTGCCTCATGCCAGGGCCGGCCTTAGTCTTGTGTACTTGTGAGAGCAACAAAAAATCAAATTCCAATCACATCAACCTTTATGCCACCAGCAACCTTGATGGCCTCTATGATTTTGAGTTGATCAAGAACTTGAGGAAAAGCCACAGCAGAGATCACCACATCAACTTCTTTAAGCACTGAAACTAACTTGTCATGATCCTCTAACTCCCCCTACAACCACATTGCAATTTAAAAGTAAATGTTAAGAACCCATGCATAAAATTCGAGACTCGAAGGTTAGAAGTTACCTACTTTGACAATAACGGCACCCATCGACTCAAACTCGTTAAGCAATTCTGTCTTGGAAGAATTTGGCCTTGAATAAACATAAGTGGGATGGCCTAATTTGATGCTGGCCTTCACCATATAGCTGCCAATGTAGCCTGTTCCTCCCATAATGAGGATTTTATTCTCATTTCTTGCCATTTTTCTTATTTTCTTATTGTTTTCTACGTGAATTAATGTATCTGCAGTTTCATTTATATAGTGTACAAAGGCTGTGCTCATATGAATCTTAACGTAGAATAAAGATGAAGGCATAGAAAAGTAAAGATATCATAGAAACCTGCCAAAATTGAATGTTGACGGGATACTAATGCAGCCAGCCCAAAGACGTTGAAAAGAGAGTAAGAGAAATGAAAGAACCACATGAAATTTTGGTAAATGCGTTGCCACGAGTAATTCATTGCCTAAAAGTAAATACATTTCATTGCCAGAAGAGGGAAAACATCTTTTTTCTAGATGTAGTCAAGTCTGTCGAGCAACCTTCTTTTCGGATTGCTGACCTCGAAAAATGGTTACGACACATGGTCAACAAAATGAGATTCCACGTAAGCTCTTCCCTGCGCACAGTAGCATATCGTTAGTCACTCGTGTCCTTTTTCGATGGGGATGGGAGCGGTTGCGAGCACTCCGACGGACGAATCAGTATTTCAGTAAATCAAAAAATGGTGCCCAACGGTAAAGTGGTCATCGGGACATGGTTGAAAATGTGTATAAAAATAGTGGAAGGCTCTTTAGAATTTAAAAGGCTAGAATGCCAGGATTCGAATGGGAACCTCTCTCTTATCATAGTGTGGGGATATTTATACTAGAAAAAGGAAGATCAAAACCGTTGGATGGGAGGACACGTGGCTTCTCATCCCGGGTGGTTCACCCTTTCATAGGCGACAATCTGTCAATCCATATGTTGACGGGTATTGAATGATCTCTGACATAGCAACATGAGTTGACCGTTTATAGCTTGCCACACATCCCATCAATCAATCTAAGGACTCTTACTTTGGAGAGATCTCCTTATAAAACATCTTGATAGGCTAAGAGAGGTGAATGTGGGACGTAGCGGAGTGCGAGCATTTGCATCCGTCGTGTATGGCAAATGATTTCAGCTCTTCTACGAGGGAGCAGTAGCGTTTCGGTTCAGGGTATCAAGTTCAGTTCATCCAACACAAATTCAGTTCGTCCGTGCAAAATTCAGTTCGTTCACTACGTGGCAACGCAGAATCAGTTCGTCCAACACGTGATGGATGAGGTGGACGGACGAGGTGGAGGGTCTCTAAAAGCCCGTAACAGGGATGGCTACATTTTCCTACACCAGTTGGTAAAGGCCACAACGCCCAACATCGTCGTTTATCTTGTGTGGATGTTAAAAAGCTCGTTTAAAGAGATATGAGGCGTTGAGCACTGTTGTTTATCTTATGTTAAGTAACATTGGCATGTACATCAATTAACTGATGAATTGTTTAAATTCAGAAATTCATTATGAACTTGTTCACCAATTAGTTATTGTATCATGTCACTGTTATGCTAAGTAAGGATGCTTAGTAGATCATTTCTCACCTTAGATATATAGAAGGCTGTTCCATATTGAAAAGTGAAGGAAAGTTAGACTAGCTTATAATGTTATTCACTTTACAAACATGTAATTTAACACACGAACCATAGCTACACTCTAGGTTAGCCCCGAGAATGGTGCATATAATTGCATCGACGACCCGACTCGTGTGATTGATTCTAAAATTCGTTAAATTGTTCGAGTTTAACTTTGAGCATCCAATGTTTGAAATACTCGAGCTTAAGAGTTTGAAATTTGTCCGGTCAGTTCAGTCTTACCTCACTTCATTTTGTTCGAAATTTCTAAGGTCATCTTTTTCAAGTTTGTTCTTTTGATTGTATACGTCGATTTTTTCGAAAACAATAAATGAAAAACGTAGTCATTTCTTTATACATGAGGAATACGTGAGATCTTTCATTGTAAAATTTCTTCTTCTCGATACAATCCATAATGGTGAGTGAACATTGCTCCACATTGAGAGTAAATCTGTGGTGGTAAAGCCACTTCTATTTTTTTTTTTTTTGATCAGTCGCATTTGGTGTTCACACTGTGCAACTGCAGCCACAATTTGTGTTCAAATTGCTTTTTACTACTATATATAGGGCTATTTACTTGTAGTATTCCATTTCTTTTGAGAAAAAAAAAAAGTTTGAAAGAGAGAGAGAGAGAGAGAGAGAGAGAGGTTTATGCCAAATACTTAGCTCATGTTTGGTGTTGATTAAAATTATATTTTTGGTAGATTTTGATAAAAGTTGATGAAAAGTGTAATTGAAAAGTTGTGGATCCCATAAAATGTGTTGTTAAAATTAATTGTTAACTTTGACTTGAATTAAAATTTGAATTTGAATTTGTACCAAACAGAGGCTTAATATTTCCTTTGTTACCGTACTCTCCTTGTAATAAAGAGAAGTTTTAATCCCTTTGCAATAGTCCTTCTACGTATTTTTCGTGATATTTGTTCGTCATTTTTCTATATTTTTTCATTTCTATTTAGTTGCATTTTTGTGCTTTTCCTATCAAAATCAATATAAATCTTTGTGTTCTTGTATTTCATTTATGACCTTTCCTGCAGTTAAATATTAAAGTTTAATCCATGACATTGATATTCACTTTTAGTGATTCTTGCTTGCACTTTCGAAATTTAATTGTCAAGAATCTGTAGTATATGTAGACTATTCCCCATGGTTTTCTCTTCCACAGAATTTTTACTGCTTAATAATTTGATGGGTTCTGATCAATCTACTGCACACATTTAATTTAAAAATAAAAAAAGAAAAGATTCCTCAACTTCAATAATTTCAAGTTTCTTCATTTTTACATGATAAAAGTGTGAGAACACTTCTGTTGAATAATTATTTTAAACCAAAATAATCCCGACATGTGGGTGCTTCAAATTTAGACGACGGATAAAAATTGGACTCGTGATCGATTTAACATGTCAAAACTGTCATGCTAAGACAATTAATTCAACTCAGAACCTTAAATGCAGTCGTGTTCCCTCATTCTGTGCTCAAATATCACTATCAATGAATATTCTATTCATGAATGATGACATATACCAACCACAAAATAAAAATAGCACCATGTTGAATGTGTATTTCAATTAGTCCCTGTTTGGTATATATTATTTTTTTTATTTACATTTTTCTACTCATTTTCAACCATATATTTTTCAATAAAATAATATTTTCCATCACATCAATAACTTTTCATTCTTTTTCAACAACACATTTTCCATCAATCTACTATTTCAAAATACATTCTCCTAAAATAATATAAATCAAAAACACCCTAATTAATTAACCTTCTACTCAACCAATATGCTAATATTTGAAGGCAAAAACATTTTAAATCTCACTTCTTATCATTACTTGCAACTTATAGTCGCAAGTGAACATTGAAAGATTCTGTAGTGTAACTCATTCAACAGAGCTCGGGATCTTGAAAATGATACAATTTTCAAGTGGAGATTCTCCTAATAAGAAAGAAGACATTGGGTAATTTTTTTCCCCATTCTATAAAAGTTAATGGTTCTAATTCAATTTTTACGTATTTGATACATATGCATGCAACAACGCATTCAACTACGACAAGTAAAATTGTAAACGAGATTGTCAATCAACTAGATAATAGCCCAGTCATATTGGACACGACCAGGCCCAGTTTCCAACATTTATCTGTGTCCCGTTCAAAGGTGTTCCGAAACCAGACTGCGTGCAAATTTTTTCGGCGGTGAATTCATAGATGGTCGTTTTTCCTATTGGCATGTGCCGGTTGCAGGCCACAATGCAACCTCGACATAGCCCACCTTCAAAGGCAGCCTCACCCAATTACATAAATTTAAACTATATCTAGTTCAACATACCAAACAAGCCATAAGAGTTGATGAAAGTCCAATTCATGATAACTAAACAATTAATCAACCACCATCTTCTAGTTCTGCACCCCGATAAGCAGAGTAAAAATAAGCTGTGGAACTTCCAGTCTCCTCGACGCTTAACGCTTCCAGATTAAACTATTTCCATCTGTACAGTTCTATTCAACAAAGCACAAATAGTTAAGGGCACCTTGAAGTTCACAGACTATTTTTGATATTCTAGAGGACAAATCTTACAGTTTTTGGCATTCTGGGAACATCGTCTGAAATTTAACAAGCAGCTTCTTAAATAGTTTGATGCTGCCCATGCCAGTCCCTTATTAACATTTAGTCTTCCAACAATCACAAAGACTTCATTGATAACTAATAAAAATGCTTCATAACTATCATCACAACTTAATTTCTTCAATCATAAAGACACAAAGTGGTTTATGTAGCAAGTCGTCAAACTAAAATTCTCTTTAACTTTGTTTACGGTACACTACATAACAAGACTATCATCGCTTGTTAAAGTTGTGCCATCCAAAACTGGGCATTCACTGATACTTTCCTACCTCATAGAAGGGCCTATGACCTACAATAATTTAGTCTACAATGGCTTACACGCTCTTATACAGCTAAAAATCAATCCCTTATGCTATAACCAATGTTCTTCAAATGATACCATAACAACGAGCCAAATATTCTATTAAGCATAGAGCTTGCATGTTGTCCCAAATTTTTATTCATGAAAGAGCAATCTCAAACTCCCAACAAAAACTTAAAAATCAGTACTTCATGTATACTAAGTCACATTGTCGGCTATGGTTACGGGAGCAGAAAGAAGCTGGAGCACGAAATGTCCAAAGTGAGAAATACTTGAATGGGAGAACCTCAGAATGCCTCTTACAAGATATGGAAAAATAAATAAATCATATAACTATCACATCCCCATTATTTTATTTTATTTTTAAAAAGGAAAAAGCCTGTGATCCTAAGCACTAGAACAGCTGTGCAGGCATATGCAGACCATCGCCCTTTGATTTTTTATTCTTGATTAATATGATTTTTTATTCTTGATTAATACCACTTCCAAGACCTCTACCGTTGTACCCTCCCACAATCCCCCTTCCCCTCATTGTCATCTCTCTCTCATGCACGCACACTGGGCCAAAGAGTACTCAAGCCCTTAAGCTTTCAACGTCCTCCACCAGCATCCTGCTCTGACAATGGCGCATATACAGCCACTTTAAACTTCCTTAGCCACCATTTCCCTCCAACAGTAGCACCAGCCACAAGGTTTAGAGTTTTCGTATTCACGAGTTATGATTAGGTAGTGCACCTTGGAGCAACACTCATGCTCTCAAAGTGGTGGTCTGAGGTGGTAATAAATGAGATCTAAATTCCTCAAATATTGGCTCAAACTGTTAGAAGTGAACATAAATAAACCCAATTAAAAGAAATAACGCGAAAATTATCTCTTCTACATAACCAAAGAATTTTCACTGACACGCATGTCACTGTCAAGTGTTAACTATGATATAAGAACCTCTAGAATACAAATCATAAACCTAAATAATAGGAATTGCAAGAAAAAAGGCAACCCATATATAATCATCTCCATTCAATTCCTCAATAAAGACTTCAATGCTAAGTCAACAGTCAACATAACGTTTGACTATGCATTTACTTTCAGACCAAATTACTCTATATTAATACAGCCTGCAAATTGTTCAAGGTTAAGAGGTCAGGATTAATATTTTCACAAGCTGCGCCAGATGAAATATTTACAAAAAAACTAAAGTACAATTGTATAAAAAAAAATTAACTTGGCGATCACATCCATCTAGTCCCAAAATTATCAAACATGCAAGAAAGAGGCAAACTACATCAATATTGCAATCTTTCAATTGTTTATGAACTGGCATTCAGATAAATTATGGTACACTACACTCAGTGTTCTTCAGGCTATAGTTATATGTAGAGCTCATAACTCCTCGATCCGGTTTTCTTTTTGACCATAGAACTTTTCAATGGACATGGAGAAAAAGGTTTTTTGTGACAGGTGGGATATCAAATGCACAATCAATTAGCCAAGATAATATGTGAATCTTGATTCTTCTTCAGTTCTGGCCATCAATTAGCCGTCAAATGTACATCTTATATGCACTTATGCACTTAACAAGGTCAAGAATTCTAAATGGCCCGCCATTTCATATTTGCCCATATATTTCTTTACCACAGAATAGGAGTAATTCCACATTCCGAACAAAGAGCTGAAACTCCCTTGCTAAGTCACTCAAACCATGAGTGGGTGAGGCGAACAAGAGCACCAAAATAAAAAAAATGTCGAGAAAGAAGCAGTTGGGGATGCCTAAATATCGTTAACATAATATATAAATTACTTAGTGCTGAAAAATTAAGGTAGATAGCCAATCTCAATTAGGTACTTCAGCTACAAAAGAGACTTTCAGGTTTTAATATAAGAGCCGGCTTGCCTTCTTACTAGGAACCTTCTTTTCTAAATATATGCGAACTTAAAAGCAGAAAAGCGAGCAAAAAAAAACTAAATAAATGCCTCAAATCTAGCACAATTCATTTTCTCACTGTTGCTGGTTACATTTGATCTGGCATATACTTTAATGTTCCTTTTTCTTTTCTGTCTCCTCCTCCTTTTCTCCCTCTCCACCCACCACAATGATATCCAATCTTCAATCCCCTTCCCCTCATTGCCAATTCTCTCCACGTGCAAAGACTCCTGAACCTACCATATCCAACTTCAACCTCCTCTGCCTGCCACCATTTCCCCGTCAGAATGGTGGCTGCCTCTAACAATCTTGACTAGAGGAAAAAAGTCTGGAATCTTTCAATCCACAACTCAACGATAGACAGTGCATCTCAGGGAAGTGCTCCCCACTTAAACCATAGGATTGTACTTTGAACACAACTTGGCTATTTACCTATTAAGAAAGCATAAATGAACTGAGAACCTAATAAAAACAGCATTAACCTAAACAATGTTAGTTTTATAAGAAACAGAGACGGTATAACACAATTATATCTTCTACGCCACCTATAATTATTTATTGAAGCACCAAATGGCAAGAGTATACCAAGTTAAAAACGCCTAACATATAAATAACAGATGCATATGATAAAAATAGCCATTAAAAATGCGATTGTTCATGGTTATATTTCCAGTCAGTTTCAAAATTTACGCAACACTTCAACATACTATTAATGATCCGTGGAGAATTAAATGTGGCACGAGCATGTATAACTTTTAACAATAATGAGATAAACAACATTCACTAGTTCTGATCCACGCACAAGATCCAGACGCCAGCAACAAAACTAAGTAAAAAGATACATCTACAAGGAAGCCTTAAAATTCACACACAACGCCCAAAAATAATCAATAGATCTTCACTATATTCCGAAGTTCAATATCATCCTTCCAGATTCCAAACATATTCCAAGACACAAAATAGAAAAAAGAGACAAGGACGATCAAAGAGAATAACCATAATCTTCCCGTCATCATTACTGTTGATTTCAATTAACGAAAATATCAATATCACTGCCCTGTAGTGTCCTCCCCGTGGCCATTGCAACAATTCCTATCACCAACATCATGACTATGTTTGTGATCATCATCCTCATCCGAATCGTCCTCGTCGAATGGCTTTTCCTTGTGGAAAATGCAGCATTTCTTGGAACTTTTCTTGTTCATGAACTCGTTGTCCACCGTGCCTTCCTTCCACGACACCTTCTTCTTAGGCGGCTTCAATTTCAAAACTAGGGTTTCCGTAATTGGCTGTGGTTGCTGTTGATTGGAGGAAGATGCGGTTTCTAGGGTTAGGGTGGCTGTGGCGGTGGAAGAAGTAAAGGGTATCAATTGCCTTGAGGCGGCCATCGCCATTGTTGATCGTCTTCTTGTTATTCAATTTGGGGGAAATGTAATGGTCTTTTATAGGGGCGGGGAGAAGTTGCAATTGAGGTTGGTTATTTATAGTAGTTTCATCTCAAATTTTCTGGACTCGATTCGTATTGACGTCACTATACAGTCTACCATAGAGAAAATATGACGTAGTCTTTCATTTACATGTAAATTAATAATATGTATGTTTTCAATATATTTTTCTTTGTTTAATTATTTTGAAATACATATTTTAATTCATACATTTAAAAGTGTTTTTAGGGTGTGTTTGACCCACATTATTTTAGAAGAATATATTTTGAAATAGTAGATTGATGGAGCATGCATGGTTGAAAAAGAAAAAAAAAAGTTATTGATTTAATGAAAAATATTATTTTATTAAAAAATGCGTGATTGAGCATGAGTAGAAGAATGAGAACGAGAAAAATAATATAGCTCAAACAGGATTTTCATTGAAAAATATAATTTTTTCATAATATAATTTAAATATTACATAAAAAATTTATAACATACATAAAGTAATTGTCCCATCTAAACCTTCATTTGGAGAGAATTTATATAAAAAAAAAAAAAGATCTTTTGTCA
Organism: Fraxinus quadrangulata; assembly: GCA_903798255.1. Taxonomy (NCBI): domain Eukaryota; kingdom Viridiplantae; phylum Streptophyta; class Magnoliopsida; order Lamiales; family Oleaceae; genus Fraxinus; species Fraxinus quadrangulata. The sequence continues at coordinate 7,630 of CAIGRB010127344.1, read as the reverse complement.
TATGATTGAATCTATTGATTTTCTTGGCCTTGCAGTTGGAGTAGGTTAAATACAATGAGGTGATAAAAATGCTGAATGGGTGGTGTTGTAAACATTATTAAAAGAAAGAAGCTTGTATTGGTACTGGGTAGACCTGCAAAATTTAATTTCATTCTAGTCACTCCATTTTCAATATACCCTACAAATTAAGAAGTTTAATTTTTATAAAATTGAGATCGTTACATATCCATCATTGGTATGATGTATTTATCAAAAGAATTCAATGCAATCACAAATATATACTACCAACTATCTCGGAACATATTGTGTCTAGAGCTGTGGGCCCTAAACTATTGTGAGGGACTGGTCAGGGGTTTGTCAACCCCCGTAAGAGTATCAAAACTCTTACGTCAAAAGCAAAACTTAATAAACTTAAGTATACAAAACCTAGCATATTTGGTATCTATATTCTAAAGTTCATTTTCAATCACGCATTTCACGAAATCCACAATTTTTATCAACCACACATTTAATCAACTTTTATCAAAATCTACCAAAGTTCTAATTTTTATCTATAAACCAAACAACGGCTAAAGAAGATTAAAACATTTTTCAACTCTTTCTAGTTTCTACGAACATCACATTTTTCAGATGGTATATACAAAATCAGCTATTGATCCTCGCATCAAAACTACCAATAAAACCCAGCTACTTTTTACCGTACTCGTGCATTCCTCCCATTTTTTCTGCTCACAATCTCACATAGTCTGCAGGGTAATGTGTCTAGGCTAGTTTCACGAGTCTTCCCATAATTACCTAAAACCCCGCATCTCCTCCATGCATGATACTCCGCATAAGCAACAGGATCATTAGCTAAGGCCTTGATGAAAGAAGCCAGTTCCTCCATGGAAGAGAATTTTGCCCCATCTATGATCGAATGTGGAGGTACAAAGTCCCAAACATTAGGGGCACCAAAATATATGGGAACTGCTCCAGAGTCAAGAGCATAAAATAATTTTTCTGTCACGTAACTCTCTGTCGCTGTGTTTTCAATTGCAAGCACAAACTTATAATGGGACATGGCACAATGTATATGATCCCACCACTTAGGTTCTTCATTGCTGTCCTTCACACAATCGGGATAGAGGGACAGTGCCTGGTTGAGGCCTCCAACATTGTTCAAGCATTTGCCAAATGAGTGGTGCGGTAACAATTTGAGTAGGCTTTTGGCAAGTTGGTTTCTTTGAGGAAGACAACGCGATGAGGACCAATAAACTAGAGTATCCTAACCACAGAACAATCCAATTTTAATATCCGCCACAAAAAAATGAAAAATAAAAAAATCTATATTACTGCATGGACTAATTATATAAACTAAAAGAAAGGCATCTTTAGTAGGGCGGTTTGGTGGTCCCATTCGTCACATTTAACATTGTCCCCAGACTTCACTCTTTCAACACTTTTAAACTTGGCTTTCAAGCTGGCTTCTTGGTTTTTTTTTTTTTTTTTTGTTTTTGCTTTTTAAGTTTGAGGGAAAATATGTCTTCTTGCACCATTTTAGTTGAGTTTTGGATGGAAACTCTCGTTAGGGATTACTGGGGCCAATAAATGAAAGGTTCAGGAGTTACACTGCCAAAAAATTTAGGAACGTAAGATTGAGAATAGAAGTGCAAAAGAGGATAAAGATTGGGGACGGCGACCGCGCAACTTTCCCTTCAATAGACGGAAAATAGTGTAATCACAAATAAGCAATAAGGACAAGAAATAGAGATGAACTAATATGAAACATCAACAGGTTATTCGGAACACTTACAATGTTCTTGGTGGAAGATAAATGATAATTTCGGTTGTTGTGGAAGAGTGCCCCAGCATAGGTTGACTGGACATCATCTTTAGCATGATAACTAATAAAAATGTCCTCGTAGCCTGATCTCTTCCTGCCGGCTTCCAGATCCATGTATACACGAAGTGGATCACCATCACTCCTCTGACAAGAAATGATGGTGAGGATGCTAAAAGAAAAATTACGTGTACAGATGTTGAATGAACTGAAACTTGCAAATGGTTTTCAATGCATACAAGGTTGGTTTTGAAAATAATCTTGTTTTTGACATTAAAGTACATAAAATGTCTGCCCAAAAATACGAAGCATGCTCCAGACTAAACTAAGCCTCTCAATGTAGACACTAACATGAAGACCAAAGCTAATCACAAAGAATTTAACATAAATCAGACAGAAAGCTCTTTAGGCAGCAAATGCCAACCAAAAAACAGGAAGCTGTATCCTCTATGCTCAACTAACATGAACAATCATAGATATGAAATAATATTTAAAATATAATATGTAGTTTGCGTTTCTTTGATGACAACATAAGCTAATTTAGGAAAGAGAAACGGAAGTTTAGAAGAGTCGAATCACAGATTGACAATGATTATCAATAAATGGTCCAACATAATATGAGGTTATGTTTACAAAACCGAATACCAAAACCCAAAACTTGACTTAATTAGTCTTTCAAGTATTTTAAAACTGTTGTGCTCAATCTAGAAATCCATTTTTCTGTAAGCCGACATGCAAACCAGCAGATATAAGAGGCCGCCATAATTTGGAAAGCCACAGAGAGATTTGTTCCAGATAGACATCCGGGTCTATTTCAATTAGCAGAGTATTTTAATATTTCTGCTGGTGCACATTTCCTTTTCCCTCTATAGATATCACACCTGCGAAGGAATATTCTATCCACTTCAATTCAGATGCCACATGGCAAGGCAGACACTAATTCCTGTACCCGAAGTCAAATTCATATTAGTGAGGGAAGAAACAGAAGCAAGTCTGTAGTTGTGTCCTTCTCAATTTCTAATAGGAAACTAGTTTAACTCTGTTTGAGATCTAAAGATCACTTTATAGTTAAAAACATCACAATGTCTACCTTTCTCTCTGAATAAGGATCTGATGATCTGTTTTAAGTTAGGGCACTATAATAAGGAATGCATAAGAAATCTTTCTACTGCTATGTAATTGGAAAAAAAAGAGGGCTTCACCATTTCTTTCCATATACAATAGCAGCAACGTGGCAAAGCTGTGCATTTGATACATCCCTCTCGTCAAGGTCCACTTTCTTTTTTCCCTTTTAGGCAAATGTTTTCTCTTTTATTTTTTCAATTTCCAGTTGATCCCAGACAAGTAAAATTTATGCGAACTCATTGCACGTGAAGAAAATTCAGACTATTGGGTTCTTAGACAGGTATGTACATCAGGATGGAAGAGACACTATAATTCCTTTGAGATTTTATTAGTGTCAAGTTCCATCTATTTTTCTATTTCTTCAATTCCTATTGCAAAACATTGAATCCAGATGGTGATTGGGCTCCCAATTTGGGGAAAAAATCTAGGTTAGTATTCTAAAGTTCCAAGTATAATATGCCATTTTCCAATCAGGTCGAAACAATTTGAAGGGAAATAATTAATGCCAGGGCAGTTTCCATACAGCCAGATCAAAATACAAGGACTATAATGCAAAGACACATCAACTGTACATCGCTTTGGCAATACTGGTCAAATAATGAAGTGCAATACAAAATTCACCGAATCAACAAAACTAAAATATCTCAGAGAAATAGTAAGTGCATACTTTGTAAACAGTATATGACCTTACTAGACGATATGGACAGAATTTTAACATTCTTTTTCTTCCTCAATACAATCCAGTTTAATCCACATTAACAAACATGTTGTAATTGAGCTGAAATTGGCTAACAAGCTGTTTGCCGGTGCTTAAAGGAGGCCTTTTTAGCTACTTTTCTCCATTGGCTTTTAAGCACAGCCAAACATGCTGTAAGAACGGTACCTGAAGAGGAGGAGTCGTGGTCTCAAACAGAAGGGCGTCAGGTTTATCAGCAAGAACAGAAGATTTGGTCCACAAACAGCTCAACCCACATCTACAGCTATACAAATTATCCACATTATCAGGAATCCAAGTCCACCTTTTGACCAAAACACTCACATGCTTCATCTTCAACTTACTACACTGAAATTCACCCTCAAAATCTTGCAAGGATATTGACCCATTTCCCAAACCCTCTTTGTGCTTTTCTCTGAATCGATCACAGCCGACTTGAGAATCCCACTTCTTGTACGCTTTATACAGATCCCTAAATGGGTCTGGGGCTGTGGATTTTGATGAAAGGTTTGTTAATAGTAAATTTTTGGGTGGTGAGATTGCAGAATTGGCAGATGGGAATTCGATCAAATCTGTTAGGAGGAGAATTACAAGTGTCAATCCCAACATTAGTGCAATTACAAAAATGTTAATAGGGTTTAATTGCATCATAAATTGGGGGACTTTTTCGAATTACCTCTCAATTCCTCCTCTCTTGTCACTGGGGAGGGGGGAGAGAGATTTTTGTAATTTCCTTTCTGCAAATTGAACTTGTCGGTTACAATCTGCCGGTTGAATAAATTCTTGTTTCGATAAGTGGTACACTTTTGGCCAATCTTGAAGAAATTACTTACAGTAAATAAGTAGGTTAAAAATAAGAATAATGCTACTCGTATGTGCAGTTTGACAAATACATTGATAGATGGAGGAAGAAAAAAAAAACGAAGAAGTGGGTTTTGTCAATCAATGCATCCGTACAGGTAGCAAAATTCAATATTTTTAGGGATAATTGCTACGGCGATACTAAACCTTTCACCTTTATGTAAACTTTGCCCAAATATTTCATTTGTACCATCAGAAATGTCGAACATTTCAAAAATTAGCACCTGTAGTCCAAATTGATGATTTCTGTTAGTTGACTATAATATTAAACTCTATCCAATTTTTAAAATGGTAAAATAATAACTTTATAATTTTAATATAAATTCCTTCTTCTCTCCTTGACCCATCTAGCTCCCACCCCATCCCAAACGTCGGCACCACCAACCGCTTCCATACCGACGTTACTGCCAAGTATGGAAGTCTTACCAGATTGAAGCTTGGGCCTGTCACACAAATTTTCATGTGGATTTTGCAATTTCGAGGCCAAAGGTATGAATGTTTTGCTCAATCATTGTGAATTTCTCGAAGAATTATCTGTGAAGCAATTGTTTGATATCAATGTCAGTGTTGGGGACGAGCCAAACGCCTTCACTTCCCTGATTTTAAGGTTTACATTATCTATCGAAAAGATGAATTTATGGTTTTGAAGATCATACAGAACAGAGATTTGTCAAACCTAAAAATTGAAGTCTTGTGAAATTCCGCGGTGACACGGGCATATGGGGAAAGAGGTTTGAAGGTAAAGGATGTGGTGAGTGGGGAGGGTCTGGGATTTTTTTTTTTGCTATTGGACATGAGCTGGCAACCAAGTTTTTGGACGGATGGATGGAGGTGGTTTCTGCTTGATATGTGATCGCGAACCCTGACACCAACTTGGTTAGGTGATGGGAATGAAGGTGGCGGTGAATGGTGAGATTCCGATGAAACTTCCGGCGACAATGAGGAAGTCAGCAGAATATTGAATTGGTTTTTGGTTTGGGTGGGGTGGGTAGGGTTTTTTTAATTCTTTTATTTTAATTTTTTTATATGAAAAATATAAAATTACCCATTTGCCCTTTAAAAAGTCAACAATTGGTCAGATTTTTTATTTTTGGTCAACAAACAATCAAACTAACGGCTTCTGTCAATTTGGATTGGAGATGCGATTTTTTTAAGATTTGGTACCTCTGGTGACACAAATGAAAAGTTTGGACAAAATCTGCATAAAGGTGAAAGATTTGATACCGCAGCTGCAATTTTCCCTACTTTTTATTAGTCAAAATTAAAAATATATTATTTTTGGCTAGCTTAAGTATACCTGGTCCCCTGTTGTTGTAGTTAAAAATTAAATTTTTAATTGATTTTGATAAAATTTAATAAAATGTATTGTCGATTGTGATAAAATTCAGTGATGTGAAATTGATATCTCTTAACGGTCTATTTTTTAGCATCCGTAGATAAAAAGTTGGGAATAATATTGTTAAGAATAAGCATAAAGAACAAAAGTGCAAAAAGAAGTAAAAATTAAAGACGGCATATGCAATTTTTTCAAACCTGAATTAGGAAAAGAAATTGTTGTGCAAAGGGGATGATATTTGTTTTCAACTTGAGGTGTAAAGAGGATGTCATCGGTTGCTTCAAGTTTATTTGGTTAGGTTGTTCATCAACCTAGCATGGCCGACATTTTATTATCAGGTTGAAAGTTTGCTTTACAAAAATCTTTGACAAACAATTCTTGAATCAGTACAAACCGTGTAAACAATGGACATTAACTAATTATAATAATCAAGATGTGCAAAGTCAAAACATACGAAAATCCAAATAACCAAGAAAAAAATTTCGGACTCGGATCTTGAAAAAATGAATCCATAAAGTAGAGGTGTAAAAACAGTCGACCGTCCTTACCCATTTAAGCATGAGCTCAAATCGGAGCTCTGGAAAATGAGTCCGTAGGCCATTGCATATTGGTCAAGATATTAATTAAGGAATATTTTGCTTTTCATTTTAGAAAATCATGTATTAATTGTTTTTATTCAAAATATCAGATTATAATTATATTTTAATTTAAAAACATATTATAGGGGTACTTTTAAAATTGACCCAGTCGAAGAGACATATTTCCATTTTGACTTTTCTACTTATTCATATTTCCATAATATCTTATTTAATGGCAAAAGACAAAACACCCTTAAGTATATATAAAAAAAATATTATAGTTATTATGGTTGTTTCGCTTTTTTTAAAAAAAATTATTATTAAAAGCTGAATTTTCGACTATGTATTTTCTTTTAAAAAAAATTCCCACTGTTTCGCCTTTTTAAAAATAAAAAAAAAATTCATGTTAAAAACCGAATCTTCGACCATGTATTTTCCTTAAAAAATTATGTTTCTTCTTGCAGATATGATTGTAATGTCAATTTGTTACTTTGATGATTTCGAATTGGATAAGAAAGATCAATAGGTATAGAGATAGACAAACGATAGACGTGGTGGTACTCCAATTTTCATAACGAAGAGTACAACATATGCGAGAATGTACCATGATTTACAAAACAAGCTGAATGTTGACCCCTCTCAGTACGATATGGAATTGAGATTTCGATTTAAGGATTATTTATCTATTCCGATTCCACATATGAAGGTTACTTGTGATGAAAAGGTGAATTATCTATGTGAATTGAACAAAATGTACACGACCCTTCTTTGGGTGACTTTAGTGATGAATGATGTTGTCGAAATTGAACACGAAGATTCGGATGGAGAGGATTACAATGCCAATAATTTTTGGGACACAGTGGAGATAGCTCGTGAGCATGATATGCTTATTTTCGAGCCAGTTGTTCCTTATCGTGATCTCACTGTTACACACAGAATTTCGTCAGTAGTTCACGACAGCGAAAACGACAATGATATTACAAATGATGATTTGATTGTTTTATCCTATCGAAAATATGAGTTGGGTAGGAACGCGGACACTGAACGAGTGGACTATTATCTAATTGTTCGCGTGTGATTCCCGATTATGAGAATCTATACCTCGAGCAACGATTTGAAACAAAGAAAAATTTGAAGGACATTGCGCATCGATTTCAAATTCTTTATATAATTATATAAAAAAAATTCAAACAAAA
>CAIGRB010127303.1:183002-204422 GCA_903798255.1 Fraxinus quadrangulata | reverse complement strand
GGGATTTGCGGTTTACAGACAAATTCTAGACCATGATGTTCAACATGATGGGGTTTGAATTGAAGTTTTCAACAATAAATCATCCAAAGAAATATGGTCAGATAGAAAGGATAAATGCACTGCTGGAGGAATATCTCAGACATTATGTTACAGCCTGTTAGAAAAATTGGGTTGCCTTGCTTGATACAACTCATTTTTGCTACAATCTCCATCAATATTCTGCTACGGGGATGTGTCCAACTGAGTTAACTATGCGGCATATATCCAAGATGCCTCTCGAGATTGTAAAAGAAGGGGGACGTATTGTATGTCCATTTGCTTTTCAATTTGCTCAAGATAAATAGGAGATGATTGAGCAAGCAAATGACAGTCTTGCGAAGGCTGCCCAACAAATCAAGAAGTATACTGATCAGAACATGAGGGATGTAGAGTTCCAGGTTGGGGATAAAGTGTTGTTGAAATTAACTCCTCAGATTTGGAAAAATATTAGTAGCGAGACTGTAAATTGTAGGCTGGTTCAAAACATAACGGTCCCTTCGAAGTAATCAAGCGTGTTGAAAAGGTAGCATATCGACTAAAGCTACCTGATCGTTTGAAGGTTCATCCTACTTTCCATGTAAGCTATCTGAAGCCCATTAATTAAAGATTGGTGGGAGAAGATCGTTTGCAGGCCAAGAGGGTTCATCCTATGATTAGAAAACAGTATGATAAGGAAGTGGCAAAGATTGGTGGGAGAAGATCGTTTGCCCATTTTTTAATAACTTTTATTTTCTCTTCGTCTACTTCTATCCCATTAGCACCGACTACAAATCCTAAGAAAACAACATTTTCCATGCAAAATGACACTTCATGAAATTAGCATAAAGTTGTTCTTTTCGTAAAACTGCAAGTACACTCCTAAGATGTTCTACATTCTCATGAAGGTCCTTGCTGTAAATTAGGATGTCATCAAAATATACAACAATAAATTTACCTATAAAAGCACGTAAAATATGATTCATCAATCACATGAAAGTGTTCGGTGCATTAGTGAGTCCAAATGGCATTACTAACCACTCATACAAACCATATTTAGTTTTAAAAGCAGTTTTCCACTTATCACTGTCCCTCATTCGAATTTGGCGGTATCAACTTTTAAGATCAATTTTACTAAATATGCAAGCACCATGTAATTCGTCCAACATATCATCTAACATAGGAATAGGATGACGAAATTCTTTACCGTTATATTGTTGATGGCTCTACAAGCCACGCACATCCTCCAAGTCTCATCTTTCTTTGGTACAAGTAACACTGGAACGACACGTGGACTCATGCTCTCCCTCACATATCCCTTGCTCATCAATTCCTCCACTTGCTTCTAAAGTTCCCTTGTCTCCTCGGGGTTACTTCGATAAACTGGTCGATTTGGAATGACAACTCTAGGGATGAAGTCAATCTAAAGCTCCATGCCTCGAATGGGTGGCACCCACTAGGCATGTCCTCCGGGAACACATCTTCAAATTTCTACAATAAAGAGATAGGCTAATTAGGGAGGGGTACGTTAGGTTCCTCAATGTTGAGGAATGACTCCTTATAAACCAACAATATCATTTGTTACCTCTCATTCATCGCTCTTTTCAACTCACTCTCTTTGGCAAAGAGATTTACTTTTGACTTTTCTCTCGTCTCGGAAGACTCTATTTCTTTTCCATCATGTGGCTCCTCTCTCTTTTGTTCTCTACTAGGCACCTCAATATTTTCTCTCGTATTCACTATCTCACTATTTTCTCTCCTTTTTTCTAACTCTTTCACTATCCTTTCTTCCTCATTTTTTAGTTTGATTTGATTTGCATACACTTGTGCCGGTGTTAATGGTGCAAGGGTAATGGACCTCCCATCCATAACAAAACTATAACGATTCTTGTACCCATCATGAATGACTTTTCTATCACATTGCCATGGCTTGTCCAATAAGGTATGCCCCGCATGCATAGGTATCACGTCACACATGATCTCATCATTATATTTACCAATTGCTAAATTAATCAACACCCTCTTGTTCACCTTAACTTCTCCACTATCATTCTATCATTGTAGCATATACGGTCTAAGGTGTCTCAATAAAGTTAATCCCAATTTTTCTACAAGATTTGTGCTAGTCACATTGGTACAACTTCCCCCATCAATGATCATGCTACATACCGTATTGTTAACGTGGCGTTGTTTATGGAATATGTTTTCCCTTTGCTGCTCCAAGTCATTTGTCTAAATTTGAGTGTTGAGAGCTCGCCTCGTGACCAATAACTCGCCAACAACAAATTCAGTGTCATCTCCTTCACTAATCTCCTCCAATGCCGGCATGCCTTCATAATCTTCCTCACTGTCAATAACCACCTCTCCATTGCGCACGATCATCATCATTTTGTTTGGGTATTGAGAAGCAATGTGTCCAGTTCTTAAACACCTAAAGCAATTGATATCTCAATTTCTAGCTAGTTGTGAATCTGTTTTGGGAGTTCTTCTGCTAGTCCCATCATTCTAGCTGTCCCCTTCCTCTTCAACTGTTTTTTCACCTTCATGATCACATGTAACTTATCTTCGATCTCCACATAATGCTGTAACTCCACGACATTAGCAATGTCTCTGTTCAACCCATTTAGGAAATGAGCTATGGTGGCTTCTCGATCCTCTTCCACATTCGCCCTGACCATCAAAACTTCCATCTACTTATGGTAGTCTTCCACACTCTTCGACCCCTAATATAAGCCTTGCAATTTTTGGTACAGCTCCCTGTAATAGTGACTAGGCAAGAACCGCTTCCTCATGATAGTTTTCAACTCATCCCAAGCATTAACTCTTCGCTCCTGATTCCTCCTTCTTGATGTAATCATTTGATCCCACCAAATTATAGCGTAGTCAACAAACTTAAGAACTGCGATTTTCACCTTCTTCTCCTCCGAATAATTATGGTAATCAAATATTAACTTCACCTTCTTCTCAAACCGCTTTATTACATCATCCGCCATGTGGTTTTGATTCGACTGCTTTTTTGAATTATAACCTTCTCTGTCTGACATCCTAATTCTATTGAAAATGATCACTTGATTGGTGGTGCGGGCGACGATGGTGGTGGTTCTGCTGCGAACACAGCGTTGCGATGCTGCAGTGGTGGTTCTGTTACGAAATTTTGTTGGCGGTGGTTGTAGTGGTGTTATGGCGGTGGTTGTAACGGGGGAGGTGTCGGTGGTTTTTGTTGGTGGTGTGGTGCAGACGGCGATGGTGGTGGTTGGTTTGGTGTTGTGGCATGGGCGGCGACGGTGGTGTTTTTTGTAGGTAGTGTGGTGCAGACGTTTTTGTTGTTGTTGGCGGTGGTTGTGGTGTTTTGTGGTGGGGACGGGGTGGGATAGTATTTGTGATGCGGTGGTAATGTCTGTGGTGATGTTGGCGGCGACGAGTTTGGAGGTGGTGACATGTTTATGGTGGTTGTGATGTGGTGTGGTGATGTCTTGGTTGTTGGCGACGATGGGGAAGTTGGTGGATTTGGTGGCGACGGTGGCAGTGTAGGTGGTCGTCGTATGTGACCAACTATTTGGTTGCCTGTGACCAATTATTTAACTGTGATATTAAGATTCGATAATTTGTGATCAACAAATTTGAAAATACGTGATTGATTAATAAATTGTGACCTATAATTTTTTTATCCGTGACCTTAAAATTTGATAATTTTTGACCAACAAATTTAAAAATATGTAACTGATTGATAAATTGTGACCTGTAATTTTTTTTATTTGTGATCAATAAAATAAAATGTGACATATCTCGAATTAATCTGTGACCAATTAATTATTTAATACATAATCAATAAATAAATTTTGACATATGATTATGTACATGTGATCATTAATTATATAATTGTGATTTTTGCATTAATTAAATTTAAAATCTGGTTTTTGAATTGTGTAAAGTTAATGCCTTAATTGTAAATTTAAGACATTAATTAAATTTAAAACCTGATTTTTGCGTTAATTAAATTTTTTGATTTTTGCATTAATTAAATTTAAAATCTAATTTTTGAATTGAGCAAAATTAATGCCTTACTTGTAAATTTTTCCCTTCGAAGAAATATGCGGCCGAAAGAAAATAAATATACTCGCCCAATTCCATCAACTGAACTTTATCTTTGGTTGAATCTGGACTTCTATTCCAACAACAAATTCCAACTTCAAAAGACAGCAATAGGAGTGTCCATCAGATGTCGAATTTGACAAAAGGGCTAGAGCTACTGACAACTTTAAGATAGGTTGTGTGGAAGAGCACGCGATCACTAAGTCGGGTCTCCATCAAAAATTAATCTTGATACATCGGACCAAAAATAAACCACGGACCGGGGTTAATGTTGTGTTGCAAGGTGCCTATAGCTGCCTCAACGGCTTGGACTATTCCTTAATTTATGATGTTTGTCATTCTTTAAAAATTAAATTATTTGTTAAAGTATTATTTTTTCATCATACATTTTCACAATAAAATATTCTACACACAAATCAATAAAATTTCTTTAAATTTTAACCATACTTTCACACATTCTCCAAAAAATATTATTCAAAACTCTATTATTTCTCTCATAATGTGAGACAAAGGGCTTAATGACATATTAAACTATGGCCATGCAACAATTCACGTAAGGAGCCATAATTTGTACCAGATGTAAACAAATAAATGCTCTAAGATTCATGACAACTAATTACTCGAACAAGTATATTGGGCAAGCAAATCCAAAATTTCAATTCATTATGACCAATTACTATGCCCTTGTTTGACATTCATTTTGGGTAAAAAAAAAAATTTAAAATAGTGATTGATGGAAGATTGTGTGATTAAAAAGTAAGGAAAATTTTTGAATTTATGTGTAATATTATTTTATTGATAGAATGTGTGGTTGAAATGAAGAATGAAAAATAGAATAACAAAAAAATGGGTTTCAAACAGGGGCTAATAAAGTTTACTGCTAACGAAAGCATCAAGATCTTGGAGTACTTAGGGCCTGTTTGGGTTGGATTAAAATTTAATTTTAATCTAAGTCAAAGTCAAACAATCAATATTAACCACATCTTTTATGGGTCACACATCTTTTCAACCACACATTTCAAAAACTTCTATGACAATCCACAAAAAATCTAATTTTAATCTCCACCAAACACCCTTTTAATAAGATCAATGAAAGTTGGACAAATGTCAAGCAAACTCGAAAATTGAAATACTAATAGTGTTTGGTAGGAATTGAAATTAAATTTTTAGTAGATTGTGATAGAAGTTTTTGAAATGTGTGGTTGAAAAGTTATGAGATACATAAAAGATATGATTAATATTAATTGTTTAACTTTGATTTAAATTAAAATCTACAAACAAGCTCTTATTATTTTGTTCGAATTACATGCCCGTCCTGACTATATATATAGGCAGCCTAAGGTAAGGCCCCACATAGATGACGAGGGATCCATATTATTAATGCTTTAAATATTATCGAGGCCGATCCTAATTCGAAATAATGTTTTGTTTTCTCTAATTTTCGGTACTTGTGAATTACTATAACTTTATAAAATTGCTCGTGTTGGTTCATGCAAGGGTTATTTTTCCAAACATGCCACCTTGCATCTAATCTATTCCTAAAAAATATAATTAACTTTATGGTCAAATAGATTAAAATTATCATGTCTCAGGAAACCCTAGCAGGGAACAGATGACGAAAATGTAATTATCTTTAATAATGTATTTTCTTCTAGAATTTGGATAAGTGTACGTGTCCAATTTCAAAGTTAAATATGATTATATCATTTATTAACCTCGTTTATATGTCGTGAATTAGGTAAATCGATAATTAGTGCTGTTCTAGAACAGTTGGTAATCATAAACCTTGTAAGGCAAGCAAGCTGAGGGTAAAACGTTGACTTTAGATAATATTAAATTGTTTGACTAATTGAAAATCATTCTCGTTAGCTGAAGGTGGATGAAGCAATTACCTGAATTCAACGACTTTGAAATGGATAGACTTCTATTGTAGAAAAAACAACGTTTTTCTTACTTATAAGAATGAAAGAAAGCAATGGAAGTAGAAGTTATTTTTAAGTAAATTATCATTGAAACTTGTACATTTATCATTTTTTTTCTTGACTTTAACAAGTCCCTTGTATGCATGTTAGATTTATTTATTATTATTATTATTATTATTTATAATGTTATAAACAACAAAGAAAATATCGGATAATTCTGATATCAATTTGTAGTGATAATAAGCGAGAAAGTAATATCACATAATATGAAGTAATTGATCGCAAACTCAATAACAAAATAATTAGCGGAGAAATTGAATTTTCACTAAAATATGGAGAAAGAATTGCAATGATTTTATGTTTTTGATTTTGCTTAACTTAATTTATAATACAATGAAGAGCTAAGTATATATATGGGATGTTTCAAACTCTAAAAGTAGAGTTATAATTGAAAAGAAATGCTCAAAACGTGTAAAATACGAAAATGGGCTCGGGCTGGATGAATATAGCGCTCGAGCGCCGACGGGGAGCCGCTTCACTATTTTGGGCGCCCGAGCTCCAAGCAAGTATAATTGCGACGAAAAGTCCTCATTGGTCCATATTTTGAGTAAAAACATAAATGTATTTAAGTAAAATTTCATCTTAAGTTTAGCCAAACATGCAGATCTATATTCGTAATTGTGACTTATGAAGTGTCCAATCTGACAATTATTGAGAAAGCTTCCAATCTTAGTCGAATGTTATTGGGGTCTAACATTCAATTTTGGGAACTTCCGTTCTCGACGTTTCAAACTTATTTGATGTAGAACATATGACTGAATGAATTGAAAAAGAATTTGATTGAAAAAAGGAAAAATGTAATAGTGCACGTGTAGCGTCACAGTCCTGATTTTGGCCCATAACACCATTCCGAAAAGAGAACGATGAGATAAGTAGAACTCATTGTTATGCTTTGACATAAGAAGGATTTTGGCCATCCGAATTCGTTTAGGAGTCAAAAACTACTTTTAAAGTTTTAGTGTTATTTTTATCATTTAATTTATTTCGAATTCTTTGCAATTTTAATTTGTTTAAACTAGATTTTCATGTAAACCCCTATAAATAAAAAGGTTAATTCATATTTTTTTATTATCTTACGCTAATAAAATCTCGTGAATTTATTTCTTCGTAGTTTAGTAGATTCAAAAAATTGTGTTCTTAGAATTTTTGCTTGAATTCCTTATTTCACGCTGCGTCATTATTACATCCCAACTTCATATCGATGGAATCCGTCCAGATTAATTGGTGTGAAATTCACATGTGCCAAGTGCCTTGTTCAAGGGCAAAAAGGATTGAGGAAAATTTTCTAGACAGTGGAGGGGGGGAATTACCCTGGAAATAGTGGGGCTTGTGCATGGCACATGTGAATTCAACCTCTATTTGGACAGATTCCATCCAGAAGGGCATGTTCTGCAACGGGATGGAGGTGTCAGGATTTGATTGTTGAACCTTGATCACATTTCATAATAGTTAGGGACCTCTGCTGCAATTTTTTCGAAAAGTTTTGGTTTTTTTCGTCAACAGAAGCAAGCTATGGAACAACGAAAAATAATTTCCTTTATTGGTTGAGGATGTAACTACCATACCACCTAATTTAGTCTTCTTTTCAAGACTTTTGGAAAGGTAAAAACCGTCAGTTAGCTACCATTTGTCACTAAAATTGAATCAATATCTCTTAGCTTATCAATTCAACTTGAGAGTTGATCATGAAATTTCAGAATTGACGATATCGATCGTGACCTTGATACGGAATTGGAACTGCTAACTATGATAAATGCGCTAACTATGGATATGATGCCGGAAATAATTATCATTTTTGTTAGAATATATTTTACTCTCAAATTCTTCGACACTGGTCTAGTCGAAATACCAAATACTCCGTGAAAATATATCAATTGTAAAATATACATTATGAACACAATAGTAATATAAATATATATTCCACAAATTCATTAAAAATTTTGTGGTGTTACCTATTTTATTTTAAACTTCTTGTAATTGTCTTAACATTTTACTGATGCACACAATGGAGACATTGACATAGGCTGAGGGGGGCGGCGCCAAATCCAATTGACTTCAACCTATTCAAAACACATTTCCTTCTCATCTATAAAAGGCATTCCATCTGCTCTTTTGGACATAAAAGTTTCACTTTTTATTGCCAAAGCTCGCAAACCCTTTTATAATTTCTTGTTTTCTACACTACAAAATCATCAATGGGAAGATCACCATGTTGTGATAAACATGGCTTTAAGAAGGGTCCATGGAGTCCAGAGGAAGACATGAAGCTCACTCATTACATTCAAATGCATGGTCCAGGAAACTGGCGATCTCTTCCAAAGAATGCTGGTACGTATTTATGTTGTCTTGATTTATAGATTTTTTTGGTCCAATGATCAGTCAACTTATAAGAAAAGCAATTAAATAACTAAAAAGCACAATGAATGTGCAGGAAAAAGAGAAGAACGGCAGCTAATGTAAATGTGTTTTCTTTCTAATTTCTGTATATTAAAATGAAGAGATTACAAGAGTATATATATACACAAACTACAACAGATTTGTACAGCTGGCAAAACTAAATTCTGTTACACTAGCACTATAACAAATTCTGAATTAATCTGCATCTCCTTCAGCTAGTGGCAGCACTACACAATTACAGCAACTTCCATATTCTCTCAGTCCCTTTCCTGCTTAGTTGTCTTCTTATTTCCAACACAACTTATTAAAGATGATCGCGTTCAGGGCTTGAAAGATGTGGAAAGAGTTGTCGTCTTCGCTGGATAAATTACTTAAGACCTGATATCAAAAGAGGGATATTTTCATTTGAAGAAGAAGAAACTATTATCAAACTACATAGTGTTCTTGGTAACAAGTAGGTTTACTTAATTTTTTTGTATTATTGGACAGTTCTATTGTCCATTTCTATCGAGTATGTATCAGAAAATAGAGTCAAACATCTTAAATTATCTATTGTTTCATGTCTTAGGTGGTCTACAATTGCAGCTAAGTTACCTGGAAGAACTGATAATGAAATCAAGAATTACTGGAATACTCATATACGAAAACGATTTCTTCGTATGCGGATTGATCCCGTGACTCATGCTCCGCGCCTTGATCTTTTCGACTTATCCTCATCAGTTCTCAACTCCTCTGATCCGTTTAATCTATCGAACCTACTCCGCCTTCAAACACTTCTGAATCCAGAAGCTCTAAGACTTGCTGCAAATATTCTAGCATCAAACTACGAAACCCCTCAACTCTTATTACAAAAACTTCATGAAAACCAATTATTGAATGCTCAGCTGCAAAACCAGACCCCAACTTTCCAATCTTATCAGTTGGGAAACGCGTTTGATAAACAGATCCTTCCTTGCAATCAATCCAATCTTCCCTATTCTTCACTGGACCAAACAGATCTCATGCAAAGCGTGCAAGAGAGTTTCCATTCAGCTTCTGAGCAAATCGGTACAGATTTGTTGGAAAACTTGAGTTTCAATTCAGTTCCATCGACGGCTCTATCAAGTCCAGCTCCTTTAAATTCAGCCTCATCAACATATATTCATGGAAGCACCGAAGATGAAAACTGCAGTGACTTTTTAAAGTTTGAAATTCCAGAGGGTTTAGATATTGATGACTTCATGTAAATAAATTTTCTTTCGTTTCAGTTAGGACACCAAGAGAATGGATCCATCTTATTTGTTTGTGGTCCTCGCCATTTAGATTTCAGGTTTTATATGGTTTTTCATGTTAGCTGGACTCATATACATAGTACAAATATTTATTATTTGCTTGCGTATGGTTTGTTATCCTATTTTCCCAAAACTTCGTTGTAGCTGCCATTGCTTTTGTATAGTGCTTCAACGACCTCATCCAATTAGTAATATCTCTCTGTTATTATTTCCACTTTTTGGAACATACAAATAAAGCATTCTTAAGATCTCTATGCCTTTCACCAATGGAGTTTAACGGACCACTAATCTTTTGAAAGTTTTTCATCATAATTTCCTAGATTTTGGGGTCAGTTTGGTAAATCTATTTAAATTTTTTTTTCCAAGTCAACAAAAGAATCCATTTTAACTGAACTATTTCATTAAATACATTTATTTGGAATAATTTTAGTTGCATATGGAGCTTAAGTTTGGTCCATAATTCTGCAGCTATTTTAGTATCACCAATGGTTCTCAGATATTTCAGACAAATGCAAGAAAATATTACTCCATACAATTTTTTCAAGTTCAGTTCTATTGGTGGAATTAATGTCAGCAGGCCAATAATTATCTAAAGCTGTAACACATTTTTGTTGCATCAACATAGCCTTTAATTTTTGTCCCCACACATTAATATCCCCTCCCATCAAACATATTCAATTCAAATTTAGCAGTTGTTACTTTAAAGAAGACAAATATCAAGAAATTATGAACATTTAGAAACTTACACTCTGGCAATTTTGAGAACCAAAAACGAACAGATGGAATGCAAATGCAATCAGGAATTAACACTCATTTGCATTATAACAGCCCAAAATGGCAATCAACGACATAAAATGTTCAAGAAATACAAAAGATCACGTCATAACAGACTCATCTTTTTCAAAGTTCTGAACAAATCGAGCAAGTTACTGAACACCAAGAACATAGCAAAACACACCTAACCCTAGTCAGAATATTACAACATGATGAACAATATTTCCTCTATTGATTTCACGAAGAATCAAACCAAAAACATAATATGAGTAAAGAAATTTGAGTATCTCAAATGAGATTTGAGGGAGATGAAGAAACCCTAACATGAAGAGTTTTTATTTATTTATTTTTTTTTCTCAAAACCTAAACCACCAGAATGTAACCAAATGAATGAATCAAAACCCAAATGAAGCATTTTAATTCACAGAAGAATCCAAAAGCTAGATCTAACAGCCAGTCATCAGCCACGTGTCATCATTGATTAAGCTATTTGTACACCTCTCTTGACATATATGAAAGTGTTATAATAGTTGGATTAAATGTGTCAGATGTGAAATGTGATGTGAGATTATTCCGAATGTAAATTTGGTAAGCTAATGTATAAACCATGATGTACATGTAATAATATTGATGTTATTATCTTGTGGGATTATTCTACTTGTACATTCAGGTGTACACCCTATTTGACATAATGCACAAATGGCATTGTGTCATTGGCGGTGGAATTCGACATGCTTCATGAAGTGGTTCTTTCGGAGTTATGTCACAATTGGGGTTTTGAATAAGACAATCTTTTGATTTTTCATTTTGTTCGTTGGAAAAAAGAATAAAAATGAGAGGTGTTGAAAGAAGGGATGCCTCATCACAAAGGCGATCGCAGTGACCAAGCTGGGGCGACTATTTACTAAAAAAAGGTCTTCGTAAAGTTGTAAAACCATATAGCAAAGCTCTCATCTTGTGTAAGGCACCCACTAGTACAGTTGCATTTTTAGTACACTTTTTTAGATCAATTTTAAGAGCACACAATGAACATTTGCACCACACTTGACAAATACACGTAAATCATTTTGAGTTTTCATATATATGATGGTTCTTGCCCATGGATTTGCTACAATTGTACAAGAAAATATAAGTGAAAGCATCATTACGTATTACATCCTACTCATTTATAGTTAAAGTCAAGAAATTATTTAGTCAAAGTCAAGTAATTCAACTGGTCAAAGCCAAAGCCAAAGCCAAAGCCAAATAAGGATTAAGTTGAATAAATGATTTTCATGGGGTCTAATTGGTAATTGCTAAAGGAATCTAGGGATTTAGTTGATATTATTGGAAATGAAGGGACTAAAGGAGATATTGTAAGAAGATTGGGGACTTTACTTACAATTTTACAATAGTTATCCATTTAACTTTAAACCTATCCACTCATTTTTGCTCATTTCTTTGGGAGAGCAATCAGAGAGAGCAGGGAACGAAACCATAGAAGAAGAAGAAGAAGAAGAAGAAGAAGGGGAGAGGAAAATAGGAAGAGAAAAAGAAAAAGAAGGAAGAGGTAGGTTCCAATTTTACAAGGTTATGTTCTCAATTTCTTAAATTCTTCCTTTAATTTAGGAAGGTAAATATAAGAATGTGAAATTATTTCTCTCAAGGCTTATGGAATTTTTTAAAAAAATCCGAAGTTAGCAAGAATGAGGTGTTATAGATGTGCATTTTAGGTTTTAAAATTCAATTCTATGGAATTTTAGTGTTATTTTTATCGAACCTTTGATTTTCAGATTTTAAATGTTTGAATGAAGGAATATGATAAATATTGAAATTTAGGTATTGGATTAATATATTTATAAGGGTTGTATATGTATAAGGTAGTGATCTTATGAAAGTATAATGATTTAATGGATTTGATCATGTGGTGATATGTTGGTAAATAATTATAGAGAGGAGAAGTTAGAGAAATAGAGACGCAAGAATAAAAATGGAAGTCGAGGAATTATGTGGTAGATTTGCATTAGTTTACTTATAGATTTTAATTTGGGTTGTTATATAGTTATTTCAGGTATTGACGTCAAACTTTGGAAATACTCGTCAATTAATCCGATTGCTATTCATAGACCTGTGAGTGGAAAAATTTAAATATTTTTCAAGTATTGATAAATTAATTATACTATTATACATTTTAGGTAATTATGTGAATTATTTGTCAAAATACATGATTAATGTGAAAATATTATTTCATTATGATATATGTGAAATTTTAAAGATTGTATATAGATTATTTGTAAATTGGAATGTGAGATATTTGTGATATTGAGGTCAACCAGAAAAGTAACCATGATTATATGCTTNGTGTTTTTTTCTATTCTTTGGGGTCTTGACTATGGATGAAATGTTCTGACAGTATATATATAGTTCACTGAGTGGTCTTGACCGTGTTCTAGTATTGATTATGAGAGGTCTTCGAGACCCACTTCCGTTCACTAGGGGTCCTAAGACTCGTGTCGGGAGTGTTTAGCCCAAGAGACAGTCTACGCGCGTATGATCAAATTACAAATGTTAGTCAGAGGGTATATTTTTAGTAGATTTCCCGATACATTTGATATGATGAAATGATGGTATAGATTTCAGTTGATGATTGTATCATGATTATGATATGGTATTTTCCAATATTTCGAGAATGATTCATGTCTTGATTATTAATATATGATGTATTGTGAACTTTTAAATAATACGAACTTGATTTTCGATAAATATGTATAAACGAGAAAGTATAACTATTTTCAAATTTTCCAAGCTATCAATTCATATATTTTCTCATTATTTTTCTTTACAGGTAGCAATTGATTTTTTATAGCTGGAGGAGCCTGTTGATTTCAAAGTGATAGCCATCCCTTTGCCTCTGATATGGATAAAACGAGGTCCAAGAACAAGAATTTTTCTATTTTTGAGCCGTTTACATGCTATTCTCACAAAGCAAAAACTACACGAAAAGGAAACTCACAAGCCAAAAAGCTACCACCCCCATTTACTCTGAATAATCATACCCCCCTCTCTTGCCCCTGGGAAAGGGATTGAATTTTCAAAGAATGCCTCTATTCTCACAAAGCAAAAACTACCCGAAATGGAAACTCACAAGCCAAAAATCTTCCACCCTCATTTACTCTGAATAATCATAACCATCTCTCTTGCCCCTGAGAAAGGGATTGAATTTTCAAAACGACATATTGAGTGATATGGTACATTTGATAAAGCACTAAGTAATTATTTTGGGTTCATTGCATTATATTTTTCATAAGCATTTGATTTTGGCATATTTAGTAGTAATTCATAGTCAGCCTTGGTGGTGGATTTTAGCATTTAGTCAGCATCTATCATCGGCGCACGTCACGTTTCGGGTTGGTGATCCATGGCGAGTCGTGTCATTACGTCCCATTAAATTATAATTCATTTTTCTCTCTCTTCTTATCAATCACATATTTCTCAATAAAATAATATAAACCATGCATTTTCTTAAAAATTATTATTCATCTCATTATAATGTAGAATACATAAAATCCATCAAAAGCAAAAAATACTGAAAGGTACGCAGACACAAGGGGGACCATCTATTTATATGTATTGGTTGATTGAGAAGACTGTATTTTTACTTTATGTTCATTTATTTCTTCTCTACCATCTTTGTAATTTGTTAGATGTCACCTTCGACAGATTTAATTGTACTAGGAACAACCCTATATAGTACAGAAACAAATTAAATACTTCTACTTTTTGTACATTTATTTCTCTACTACTTTTGCAATTAGTTATATGTCACATTGGACATAAATGTATTGCACCAGACACAATCCTATTTAGTACAAAAATAAATACATAGCACCTAAGCTGAGCTTCTTTGTTCCAAAAAATGAAAAATTCTGTGGCATGATGCCTGCTATCGTCATTTATTTTACATTTCGATTTCGATATAAACTAGCTGTAAGTTCCACTGCTCATCGTCATAAGAACTGATTCTTATTAAAAGGCTATGCAGAGGGCTTCTTCGCTAAGCGAAGGATACGTATCTGTACTACTGAACACCTCTCACGAGAAACAAAAGAAAATGTTGTCTCATCTGCATGTCTATGCCACCATTCTATCATTTCAACAGTCAAACATATTAAGGACGTGTCTGATTAGAACTTCGAACACCTCTCACGAGAAACAAAAGAAAATTTTGTCTCATCTGCATGTCTATGCCACCATTTTATCATTTCAACAGTCAAAACATATTAAGGACGGGTCTGATTAGAACTTCATATTATTCTAATGATCACTCCAGCTACAGCAACCATCTTGCCATGGCACTATATGCCTCTTCTTCTAAAATCAGCACTGGTTTCGCATTTTCCAATGATAATCAAGAAAACGGTAGTGACTACAGAAAAGGTGTTAAGTTTCTTATTGATAATGAACCTGACATGAAGAAGCTGCCTTCAGAATTTGCTCTTCCATTACTGAGAAATCCATTATCTGCTGTTCATGCTGAAATACCTGTCATAGACTTGAGTGGACTTGATGGACCTGTTCAACGTCGAGTTTCAACTATTCGAGACATCAGCTCTGCCTGTGCTGACTGGGGATTCTTCAGGGTGAGTAATGAATAAGTTTCCAATTTTTTGTTGGTCAAAATTGGAAATAGTTTTAAAACAATTTCATTAGCTAACTTGAGGTTGTATTTAGAATGACTATAGTTTAATTAAATTTATTATTAATTTTTTATGTTCATATATATATAATTCTGCAGCTTTGAGAGGAAAATATTGCACACCCTCCATTTCATATATTTGGGAAAACTTGATTTGATCTTTATGCACACTACTAATTATGATTATTGCTTGTTTCAAAATTCGATAGATCATCAATCATGGGATTCGGATGTCTCTAATGGTTGAAATGCTTAAAGTTGTAGAGGAATTCTTTGATCTGAGTTGGGAACAGAAAATGAAATATGCTTCTGATAATGTAATGAGTCCCATAAGATATGGAACGAGCTTGAATACATCAATGAAGCATTCCCTTCACTGGAGGGACTATTTCAGACATTATGGCCATCCATGTCACAAAACCTTCCACCTCTGGCCAGATAATCCCCCTGTCTACAGGTGACACAAATCAGTATCAATATATATGTATAAATTGATCCATGTCAACCACTATTTATCAAATTTGAAAAAGGGTATACGATCCTTGTCGGTACAATACTTTACAGTAATTAAAGGGAAATATTGCCTATAATCAAGAATATGTGATTGTTCTAATGATAAATTCATATGAAATAAGTTTGCTTAAGAATACAATTTTCGTTTTTATACTTGATTCAAATAATTTCTTTTGATTCCTATTGAAGCTAAGTTTTCTCACGGAAAACATTTTTAAATTTGAGCACCATGTACCAGTTGTTCTAAATGTTGATTTTTCAGTTAATATTCCTAGCAAAAGATATTGTGCTTCAAACTTGGTTTTAGAATTGCAACCCTCGGACTGATCATGAACTGAATTCGATGTGAAGGGATGTAGCAAAAGAATACTTGGAGCAGATTTGGCAGTTGGCCATGAAGATAGCAAGTGCAATATCTGAAGGTTTAGGGCTGGATCATGACTACATAGAAAAATCACTTGGTGAAGGGTTTCAAGTTCAAGCTGCTAATTATTATCCACCATGCCCAGAACCAGAGAAGACATTAGGACTTGCAGCTCATTCAGATCATGGTGGACTCACAATTTTGATGCAAAATCATGATGTTGATGGGTTGCAAATCAAACACAATGAAACGTGGACAGCTGTTCAACATGTCCCAGGCACTTTTCTTGTCAATGTTGGAGATTATTTGGAGGTTAGCATGTTTCTACTCAACTCATTACTGCATAAATTCATAGAACTCTAAGCAAATGTTCTACATGAAAAATAGATAAGATTTTAGCATTTTTTCTTTATTAATAGTGGAGTTCAGTTCAGTCTACCTTCATCATAATGCTAGCCTATACGTATATTGTAGATATTGAGCAATGGAAGGTACAAGAGTGTGGAGCATCGAGCAGTGGTAAACGCTCAAAACAAGAGGATTTCAGTAGCTGTAGGAAATGGACCTGAGTTGACAGCTGTAATTGCACCTGCAAGCCAGCTGTTGGACAAAAACAGTGATATCCAATATCGGCCTATTGCCTACCAAGACTACATTAGGCTTCAACAGAGTAGCACAATTAGAGGGAAGAGCCCATTACAAGCCATAAAGATCAACAACATGTAGCAAGCAAACAATTTCAATTATCTGAAGAAAAAGGAACAGGTTATGAGGTACACATTATTGTATTTCACAAGAAAAACTTGGATGTTGTTTTTGGAAAAAAATAAAAAGTATTAAGGATACCTTTATATTTTCTAATGCAGTGACAGAGTTTCTCATATACCTTTATATTTTCTAATGCAGTGACAGGGTTTCTCCTCTTTTAATTTTTATATTTTCCTTTCGTTAAACAGGTACAAGCATAGATGTTCGCTTTCTCTAGGTTTATCACACTGCTTCTTGCCTAAATAAATTTGACAACTGTGTGGTGCCTAAAATATGGTCAAGATCAAGCTATTAGTGTATTATGGAGTTTATTTTGGAATGGACTATATAAAAATTTAGTGCGAGTTTGTGAGCATATGGCAATTTCTAGTTTCCTAGTTCCTATGTGTTATCTACATGTTTCTTTCAACTAGCAAGGACTTCAAGATAGCCGAAGTGTCAATGCTATACGAGTATCACATACTGCATCTGGGGTCGTTGGTGATCTGTCATATTCTTGTAACTCCTAAGCTTTTCGTGCAAATTGAATTTTAGTAGTAACAATTGTCGTGCCTCAATAGTCAAATGGATTGATGATAGTGTGAAGGGAAGACGTGATTGATGTTTGAGATTCGAGCATTGAAAGAACTCAATAAATCGTATATCAGTTGTTTCCTATGGACAAAATAGCTTGTATTATTTATGCATGGTATAAACAAGAATCCTGAAAATAACTAAAATGTTATGATTGTAAAATAGAATAAAACAACGTAGAAAGGGAGTCAAATACATTGTTATTGGCAACTTTCAAAATATATCCGATTCTGTTTTACAATATTTTGACTTGTTTAGCACCCGATGTGTAAACACTGTTATATAAATGTTTTGGAAAATGCAGTATGTCACCTTCGAGATTTCGTTTCTTTTAGCACCCGACGTTTAAACACTGTTATAGAAACGTTTTGGAAAATGCAGTATGTCACCTTCGAGATTTCGTTTCTTTTACTAAAATGGACCGCTGTTTTATGTGTCAAGCAAGTTCAATAGGGCTTTCTGATAAGTGCATTTTTACACACTTTTCTTATTGTCAAAATATGAAAAATTATTGATTAATATGTTGGAATATAAGCCCAATTCTATGTAATTTACGTTTTGTAGGACAAAGTGATGAATGTAGCGGAAATAAGGAGAAACAAGTGAAAAATGACCAAAATGGAGGAAAACTTAAGTTCAGGGGGCAAGTTGCAAATAATCCATAGATGTGACGGGCGATGGAGTGAAGATTCGAGAGTATTGGAAGTCAATTGGATAAGAAAATGAGTCAAATGGATGAAATATAACCAAGACATTATCACATATCAACTTTCAAGCTGAAAAGTTTTGCATCGATTTTCAGCTTCATATTAAGACCAATTTTTCAATGGAAAACGATCGAATTCGAAGATGGTATCTGAAGTAAAGTTATAGCCCTTTGAGTCAACGCATTTTGAATCACTTCAATCAGACATCAGGAGAAAAAAACTATAGTCCAAAGACGCTGCAAGGCGCGCACCCTTGCCTGCAGGCGAGTCGCGCTTCACACCAAGGCAGCTTCAACCTCAAAATCCTTAAAGCGCAAAACTAGGCTTGCGCCTCAAGCCAAAACGGGGANTCTAGAACGCCTGATTCTTCATTATTCATCATTCTTTCATCCCTTTTGGCTCAAGAAATCCATGAAGAACTAAAACCTTGGTGAAGATAGGGAGGAACTCTTTCGAAATTGGTGATTTCACATCTATTATTCACATATTTTGGTATTTTCTTGTTGAATAACTCTATAATTTGAGATTGGTTTAGCTTTTCTTAAATTAATCATAGATTCAATCAGACTTTTTCTATCGACGAGTTGAAATATTTGTTGAATTATAATTTCATGAATGTTATTGGTGGATTGTTTATTACTTTATGCTAAAGTATAAAGTCGCTTTTCTGATCTTATTCCAATACATGTATGCGTAATTGTGTTATAGAAAAACTAGATTCTAGAGTTACAGCTGAAATTAAATTGATTTAATGGTTTATTCTCCTCATCATGAATTAATTTTGAGATTGGCTTAATATTTATTAAATTGATCATAAAATTAGTAATGCTCTCTCTATGGATTGATTGAAATAATTACTTAGGTTTTAATCTCAATTATTTAAATTTATTGATGTGATTCTCTACATCTTTATGCTTTAGTATATAGTCGATTTTGAACCTGATTTCGATAAACCAAGTGTGAACAATGCAATAGGAAGATTAACCATTAGGACCGTGTTAGAATTAAACTGTGTTTAAACGACATATCTTCCGATTAGAGTGTCGGGATAAATGTCTCTAATTGTGTTATAAAAATAGAATAATTGATGTGAATTATCCAATCTAATTGAGGGAATTCCGACACTTCACTGCCTCAAATTATTGATTTTAATTTCACATTTCAATATTGAATTTTACTATACATTGAAGACGAGATAACTCATCCCTTTTTGGAACCCTTAAGCATTTTTCATCTCCATGTGGATACGACATTCCAAAGTTGCACTACAACTACCGCATTATTCTTTGGGCGTAATTACTTCCAAATAGAATTTCAACTTAAATAAGATTCCAACAACATTTCAAACTGAATTCCTCTTGACGTGCACTTCAATTAGAATTTTTCAATTATTTCAACAATGAATTTGAGTCACACCCAAATTCTAACAAAAATGGGCCGAATTATGATCAACCCACATGAGTAACCTTTACCCGTTTTCCAAGGCCCGATTTTGCAAACAAGCTGTCATAACGACTAATCTGCCATTTACGCAATGATTGATGCCGTGTGGAAGAGTATTAAACATAATGTAAAGGAGAATTCAATTAGCATGCTTGTTATCCAATATGTCTTTGACAGTACAATTGAAAACAACCAGATAAATTTTTAATTAGTCCATGATCAATGGGAGGAAGATAAATAAAACTAACCGGATTCCACTTATTATATCAATCAAGAAAATAATATTAATAAATGGAATAAATGAGTCGTAATTATCAATCAACAATAATAATCAATTTTCACAAAAACGTGTTCCAGTTTCGAAAGGCTGTTACCCAGCTTCTAAATCCCATAGATGAAACCTGAGGAATAAAATTTCTCTCTCGTTATTGCATCAATGCGCTCAATTATCTCGGTCTTTAGATAATTTTTAAGATCCCCGACCACCCCTCTTCTAAAGAACGAATTATATGGAACTTGAAACCAAGATGTAAAATCCTTGGACTTATTCACTCCATGGTTACTTAGTACATCAAAACTACAACTCATAACAATATCCTCCACTTGCTTTTCTTTATCTTCACCTTCAAATGGACACCCCAGAAACTCAGCCAATTTCTTGACATGAGCTTTAGGGTCATTCATTAGCTCCTCATAAGTTATAAACAACATTTTGTTTGGTCTCTCTAAGCTCTCCTTCCTGTACCCCATGACATGGTCATAGTAAGGTCCACATGGAACTATCCCACTGCAAAACTTCTCACCTGCCACTTCGAGAGGCCAAGGCTCTTCCTCTGCCTTCTTCCACTTGTTCATGAAATGCCATGTTGAAGTTAGAGTATCCTTTGGATTTCTTGTCACATAAACAACGCGGCATTCAGATGAATCTAGGGTTTTGCCTAGAAGCTGATATGGTATGTGTGCGCTAAAAATTCGAGTCGAATGAATATCCGAAGTAGGAAAGCTAGGAGATTCCTCAGACACTGTATAAACTTGAACTTCTAAAATTGGAACTAAATCGTGGGGATTTTTAGTGACCAAATTTTCTTTGGAAGATCTATTGATGATGGAATAAAGAAGAGATTTGAGCCATGTAGTTCCAGTTTTAGGAAAAGAGGCCAAAATCACATCACTGGGAAGCGACTTAAATTCGCTAATAACTTTGTTAATTGCTGGAACAAATTGAGGTAACATCCAAAACCCATTGATTTGGTGAAGGTAATCATCGCCCCACCAAATTTTTTTTTGCAACGACGACTCCATATTACAGTTCTCGATCAAATAATAATTGAGAATGAATGTACGGGAAAAGGCTAGAAATTGGAGATAGTGTTTATGCTGGGATCACTCCGTGGTATTATATGAGCTTCATTTATAAAGAGAGAGAGATTGAATGGGACTTGATAAAAATTTAATGAACATTTATGGTACTATAAACGTTAGCTGTATGTTCACATGGTTTCCTACACTTCAAGCTATTATAAACGAAGATGGATTATAATTTACACAAACGAACCAAGTGAGGAAGTGCATGAGAATGCTTAGCACGGAAGCTTGTAATTTTCATGAGAATGACTCTGTCTTGGCCATTGTGATGTCCATTGCAAACTCAGTCACTAAAATTCTGAAAATAAAAATATAATTACATAGCGATACCTAATAAAATTATATCTCGTATGTCTGATATGAAGAAAACGATATTACTCTTTCCTTTTTCCAAAGTGTAATATAAACCTTTTCAAATATTTAGGAGCGTGAATATCCATTGAACACAAGAATAAAATGTGTTTTTTTTTTTTTTTTTTTT
>CAIGRB010127303.1:168697-182738 GCA_903798255.1 Fraxinus quadrangulata | reverse complement strand
TGGTTGAAAAATAAAGAAAATTTTTAAATTTGTGTATAATATTATTTTGTTGAAAAAAGTGTAATCGAAAATAAGATAGAAAAAAAAAATATTTTGAAAATAATAAAGACTTAGCCCTTGTTTGGTCATTATTATTTTCAATATATTTTTCTCTCTCTTATTTTCAATCATACATTTTTCAATAAAACAATATTAAACGCAAATTCAAAATATTTTCTTATTTTTTCTTCATTAAAATACTATTTCAAAATGAGAAGAAAAGAAATGGACTTCAAACAGGCTATAAATATTCGACAAGTTCATCTGTGCACATGAACATTTTGCTGAATTTGTCTTTTAGCCTTATCATATATACGTAGAAGTGCACTAAATGTCAAGCACAAAACTAGGTGATCATGTTACCTTGGAATCTCGGACAATTCTTTATCTTCTTTTCTCTCTCTCATTTCTTTTTTTAATCAAAGTTCTTAATTCGCTGATTCTCAACTGAGGCAGCATATATCTTGTAACGTCTAAAGGACGTTTTATATCTTAATTTTCAATATTTCCTAGGATATTGTAAGTGCTGGGTTGGTTTCCCAATTCGTCAAATAAATAATTTTGTTTACACGTGATTTAGACAAGTCCATCTGAATGAGTGAGCAAATTAATGACTTAAAACACACCAGGGCTCGGAAGCAATAAGACAAGAAAAGCAAAGCAAAGAGATGTTAAAAATCGTCGAGAGGATGGGTACGATTTAGCTGTGAATTCTTGTCTATCCGAATAAGAACCTTTTCTATTTTGGTTGAACTAGTCATTTTCGTCTTTGTCTAGAACTTTGTTCTTGAAGCTGTTGCAATTGTATATCCTAAATTTTCACGACGTGACTCTGGTATTCAATTATTTATTATAGTAGAATTTGAGTGGACAATAATTATTTGGGATTTTTACTCCTCGCAATGGGAGATTTTCTTAGTTAATAATTGGTTGCGCTTGCCGTGCTTCATATTATCAATATATTGTGTGATCGTTTGATTTTTCACAAGTGAACGAGATCGTGAACAAGTAATAAAGTGATGAATAGAGTGTCGAACCTAGAAGGACTAAATATTCAATCGAGTTCAAATTACTAGTAACCTTTATCGAATAGCAAATAGATTTTGGATTTTCTATACTAATCCCTAAATTATCAACTAAACTAATGAAAACAAGTAAATGTATTTTTCATATATGTGAGATGCATCGCTAAGATGTCGAATCCCCCTTGTTATTCCATTTTTTGTGTAACAATTAAAGTGACAATTTGAAATCATTCATGTTGGTCAATTTTCCTTATTTAATTGAAAGTCTCTCTCAATAGCTATCAAATATATTCCCCTCATGTGACATTTTCATCTCTCGATGAAAGATTCAAACATGATAAATGCATTAACAAGTACTAGAACATCTATTGAAACCATATAAAGTATAGATGTTATCTCTATCCTTTATTGAACCTTACAATATTTATTATAATGTATTTAAATCATATTGTCTCTTTCGATAACAATAAAATCCACTAACAATTCAATTGGTGATCAATCGATTGAAAAAAACGATAAAAACAATAATAAACATCCACAAATCAAAGTCAAAATATTAATTTAAAACTAAAAATATCATAATAATAGTTCATCTCATCATATCAATGTATAAATTTAGCATAACATATTGAAATTACAAGAAATCATATTTAAGTGAAAAGATATAATTCGATTTTTTGATAAATTGAGAAGATGAAGATGAATTTTGAAATCTTGAATCTCTTCAATGATTTCTTGATGAATCTCCACTTGCTCATTCACTTCTTTACCCAAAAATCAGATGTTGTATCTCCACTTGATTGAATTCTTGCAAATCTCCTTCAATCATCTCACAAAAATTATGAATTATCCTCCTTTAATGATAATAATTAATAAATATTGGAGTATAATATGCACATGAGAGGTTCCCCTTATATATTCTGCTGTTATATATTTGTATGAGTCGAAAATTGGTTGAAAATCACGTACAAATTGATTTTCCAAAGAGTTCTAATCGAATAAGGAAAGTTGTTTTCGCGCGCGAAAATTTTGTTTCTGCATAGTAATCAGTATTTTGGCGATAACTTTCTTTTCGGATATCCGATTGAAATGATTCAAAGTACATGAGAAATATAACTCAAATGGCTAAAACTTTGATAGAAATATAATTTTTCCAATTCGGATGTATACTATGCCAAATATGGGTCTCAATATTCGACTAAAAATATGGAATATAACTTATACAATTGGAAATTGATTTTGATCGTATTCCATTCGTTTTTGAGTTCTAATTCCATCCATTTGTCTCCTAGAAATCTTGAAAGTATCATCTCGTGGTCCGAACCAACTATTGAATTTGCAATTTGGTCCTCAAACTTTAGATTTTGCCAATGGTCACCAATTTTCATTTCTTTCTTTCGATTCCTCGTTCAACCATTGACTTTTACTTATATAATATAAAATACAACAATTTAGGATATATTTTGTCAAAATAATTATCAAATGTCGTTATCTAATATCCCTAATAAGTGTAAAAATTACACTTATCATTGTGTTTAGTAGTATTATAAAATACGCATATATACTCAATACATTTTCGAAATATCTTGCATATAAGGTATGTACGTGGTAATGCGGTCAACCTATTTCGTTGACTGTATTTGCACGTTTAAACTACAAAATGCGCACACATTTTTGTTAAAATTAACCTAGCAAAGCCTAGCCCATTTTTATAATTTAGGAAAAAAAATCACTAAACTCAACAAACATCAAATTAACTCAAATCACACAAACTCATGAATTATATATAGTAATTTGTAAGATTTTTAATATTTAAAAAAAAATTCATAGAATTGAAATCTATCCCGAACCTCCTTGTTCAGTCTTTTTCTAGTTTTACTAGAAAGTGATGTTACTGATGAACAATTTTAGATTATTGATGGCTGTGATGATCACTACTAGAAAATGAGGCAACAAAAATATGAAATTTTAGTGATGGACAACTTATGTTGTTATTATTGACGGAGCAACAACAAATTAGCAACTGATCAATATTACATACTTTTATAAAATAAATATTAAATTACCAACGGAATTGGCAACGAAAATTTTCCATTAATATAATTATGTTACTAATCCGTTGGTTAAAATTTTAAATTAAAAAAATAATTAATTAAATATTTTAGCGACGGGATTTTCTAACGGTTGATTCCGTTGAAAATTATATAAAATAGTAAAATAATTACCAATGAAAAAATTACTCTCCATGGTGCCATAATACCTCACCCTCAATCCCTTTAAACTAATCCATCTTTGAACTTTATCCAAATCCCTCCCGAAATTTTTATCATTCCCTCTCAATTGTTTCATAAATTTTCAAGCCTTCCAACTAGTTCTTACACTAGTTTAATTTTGACTTCTCTTTACGTTTCTCCTCCCAAGACGTCTATTATCTTTCTTTGTTTCCAAACCCGATTTCATCTACCCCAGATTCGGAACCTTGTCCTCCACCCGCTCTGCAACTCCCGCTGCCTTATCACACTCACTGTAGGTCCCTTCTCCTAACTTGACTCGATATAACACAATCAGATGTCGAGTCAATCGGTCCGAGTCTTCTTACTCGCCACTGAAATTGGGGTCGAACTTCAATGACCGCCTACACATAGAGATGGGCCGGGCCGGGCCGGGCCGAGCTTGGGCTTGGGCTTGTTGGGCCGAGCTCGAGCCCGAGCCGCCAAGGTTTCTTGTCATCCCTAGTAATTAGCGACAGAAACAAAAAACGGAAGATTCGTAGCTATTTAGAAACAATTAGTTCCGAAGGAAATATGTTGGTAGTTAGGGATGGAAACAAGAACGAGTGATCCTTAGCTATTTTAGGATCAAGTAATTAAGCCATCGTTAATTATAAATGAATTAGGGACGAAATTTCCGTCACCAATTAGCTACGAAAAATTTTGTTGGCGAACATCGACAACTTTTTCCGTCACTATTACCTACAGCTAATATAAATCCATCTCTACATTTACCGTCGGGGTGTTTACCATCGGATTTACCGAAGGATGGATTACATTTCTAAAAGTTATTGCCAATGGATTTCAGGGCTTCAGAAACACATAATTCCGTCTCTGAAACTCCATTTTTTGTAGTGGATGGAAAGAATGTTAATAATGATATCCTACTATCTATAAGAGGTAATAGAAATTTTCGAGTTGAAATAAGGAATATGAAGAAGATGATTTTACATCGAATGACATGAAATATGACTTGAATGAAGAGGGGTTAGAATTGGAATTTGATAAAGAGATAGTTTTAGGTTTTTAAGCCGATACTCGTGACTAATCTAATTATAGAAACTGATTACCAAGTAATTGTAGTATTTATGATTTTGATCATTATAATTTTGTTAAAAAATTGAAGAATATGTATAAAGTTCAAGTAATTGTAATATTTGTGATTTTGAGCATCTTTTTCTTTTAAAATTTAAAGAACGTGTCTAATGTTTAAAAAATGTAATATTTTATTTATTTATTAGTTTAGAATATTTAAAATAATATTAAAAATTGAAAATGCATAATTACGAATGTGCTTTTCTTAGGCACATATATTTTTGTAATTGTTGATACTCATTCAACACTGAAAATATATAACAGCTAATGAATGACAAATAGAAAGAAGTGTTTATAATTGTTTTAAATTACAAATAGATAGAATTGAGTGATATATAAGTAGATGGCTGGTTAGTGGGTTTTGTATATTTATTTAGGTGTTTATTTTGATGTATTATGGCTTAATTCTATGTGTATTGTGTTTGGTAGGTACAAATCGATATAAATGACGGAATTGGAGAAAAAGTGTGAAAAATGGCTCAATTGTAAGATATTCAAAGTTCTAGAACTAAAATGCAAATATTCAAAATTTTTACCATACCACAAGATGAAGATTTGAGAGTGTTAGGAGTCAATTGAATGTAAAAAAAGTCAAAAGGATGAAATATAGTCAAAGTACTCTCATGCATCAATTTCTAGTGAAAAAACTTGTACTCCAAATTTCCATTCTCATATTGAGACTCATTTTTGACATATCAAATATTTGAATTGGAAAAAATGATATTTCTAAAAGAAATGAAGTCTTTTGTGTTAACTTTCCAATACACTTTAAATCCCATCAATCGAATATCGGGAGAGCAAGACATAACAAAATACTAATTACTTCTCGGAACATAACTAGGATGGAACCTAGTACAAATTTCCAAGCGTGGGCCTTAACACCTTAAGCAGGTGTCTGAACTCAAATTTAGCATAAAAGGTACGCACCTCTCACAATACAAAGGGTGTGCCTTGAAGAAATCCGAGGGAAAATATTTTGTTTTCTTTTCTTGATTCGAGAAGTTTTGGGATGCTATCGTTGTCATCTTTTATAACCGAACGGAGGTCTACAATGTAAAGAACCTTATTTTTTATCATTGAAGAAGTGTAGTAAGAGGCGAACAACGGATTATATAACAAGATTTTAAGTTTCAAAACTCAGATTGAAGTGCAAGAAATCAAGTTTTTGAGTTCTATATTTGTGTCTTTGTTTCGTGTGATGCATTTTCATATCTTTTTATGTAATTTTAATATGATAATGCTAGGCTAAATTTCTTATATATTGGATGAATGATAAAGCCTATTGATTTACATTTTTAATTCAAAGATTAAGTATTTTAGTAAATCCTTGTGTTCTTGATCACCATTTAGAAAATGAAGTATTTTAGTAAATCCTTATTTCATTATTTGAATGCTTGATTACCATTTAGAAAATTAGTTATTTATTGTAGTGTTGGGAGACTCAAAATAAGTTAAAACATTGCATATTTGATACATGGGCAATTGGAGTTAGAAAAAAACATTTATGGTTTGTGCAATCTAGGTAGATAATCATGTGGCTGAATACATGTCTTTGCATATGAATTTGGACTAAGAATAGGATCGGGTCGTGCTTAGGATATGTTTAATTTATCTTAAATAAAGAATGTTAAACATGAGTGAATTATCGATTATCACGAATACTTGAAGAATACTAACTTACATGATTTGATAAAAACAACTCATTCACATATTTCATAGTATAATTTAGAATAGTTACAAAACAAACAACTCTTTTGTGTGACATTGATCGAATTTGATTATAAATAATACAATACAATTGAAAGTTATTCTTCATGGGACGACACTCTTAACTTACTAAATCTACTACTTGTCAACGATTCTATATGCTTGCGGGATTTTTGCGAACAAATTTTAGCGTAATTGCCGAGAAATAATTTTGTTTAATTGTAGCATATTAGTTCATTTTAGATTCAATTTTCTTTTTATTTTAGATTATTCATCATGCTACTTCTCTTTCTCATGTTTGCATTTTTCGGGTTGCCAACACTATATGTAAAATTCTGAGACATTGAGATCGTCCAGATAGATCCCGAGATCGAAAGAACATTCAAATAGTACAGAAGAGAACATGGAGAAGCAAGAGAAATGGATAAAAATCAGAATCAACATTGAGTTCAGGATCCACATCAACTGCCACACCAATCTAGCAGAGAATATCGCAAATGAGGGCCCCATATTAGTTGAAGACTATGTTAATCCAGCAATCTGCTATCATCTCCCTCCTTTTGGATATGTTAATTTCCACTTTCGATTGGGTGCCATCAACTTTTTTCAGAATCATCAAGACATTAGGTTCTTCGAAAAAATTACAGAGAATCCATATGACCATATACGAGTTTTTCTGATGTTGTGTGAAGTCATCAATGACGAAGAAATGTCAGTAAATGTCTTTCGAATGTTTTTATTTCCTCATACCTTGAAGGAGGACGCAAGAGAATGGCTCCGCTCCTTAACAGTCGAGAGTATCATATCATGTATGGTACAAAAATTTACCTTGAAATTCTTCCCACTATCTCTATTCCATCAAATTCAGAATGAAATCCACACTTTTAAGCAGAAGGACCTCGAGAGCTATCCAAAGATATGGAAGAGTTTAAGGATTTGTTTAGGAAGTGTCCAAATCTTGACATTCCTACGTAAGCTCATGTATATATCTTCTACTATAGACTAAGCCCAAATTATCATAATATAGCACATGCTTCAGCAAGTAGTTCAGTGATGAAGATGGACATTAAGGATGCCCATGAGCTGTATGAGAGGATTGCACAGAATCAAGCTAACTGTCCGACCGATAGAGACTTTTCTAAGAAATCTACAGGTCCATAATAATGATACAATAATTGCATTTAGAAACACATATAGAAGTGGTAATGAAGACGTTAGACAACTTGACTCAGTCTGTGACTATGGTACACTTGTTTGAGTAGGTTAGGAAGCAAATCAAACCACTGCAATTTGCCCCTCAACTTTCACTCATATAGTTTAGTATGCAAAGGTCGCAGAGGCGGCATAGCAGCCCATACTCCAACACGTGTAATTCAGGTTGGAGATGTCATTCCAACTTCTCATGAGCTAATAATATAGGTTACGGAAATCAAGTTCATAGTAACCCACCAGGGTTTCAGCAGGAACAAGAGAAGAGGTCATCGTTGGAGGATTTACTTGTCAAGTACATCACAAAGACTGAGATTACATTCCAGAATTAGCAGGCTTTTATTAAAAATCTGAAAAATCAGGTGAGGCAAATAACAACAATTTTGTCTAATAGAACACAAGGTACCCTGCCCATCGACAAAGAAAACAATCGACAAGAACATATACTAGTAATTAAGGCGTGGAGTATACAGTTATGGAGACACCATCAAGCAAACCTACCATCCCTCTTCGAGCTTATGTGTCGCTTATTCCATTTTCTCAAAAGCTGCGAAGGTGGCCAAAAGAGGAATAAGTTCATGCCACTACAACATGGAGTGGGATTCAGTTGCCAGTATGAGAAGATTGAAAGTAATCAGGTACCTACTACGGGCGAGAAACAGGTGAAGCTGCCTGAATAATCAACATAGATGAATCAACAAAAGCATTCAGACAATCCATAGGTTAAGGCAACCGTTTCTTTCAATACACTTATACATTATGTCCCATTTCCTCAAATGTTGCATGATGATAGAAAAATCATTACAATCTCATTACTTTTCTATTACGATTTTGGGATTTTTATATGATGATATTTTGGGTGTGACCATACTTCACCATTATTGCTATTTGAATCAATGTAAGGTCATGTGGCAAGGAAGGCCAATGCATTTTTTCCCCAATACGGCCCATTGGTACTAGTGGAGTAAGAATGATAGGTAGTAAAAAATTTCTAAATGTCACCTTTCACTCAATAAAGACAGAGGAGAAATAAATTATTCTTCAATTAAATAAAATAGTATTAATATGGTTTGTGAGAATTTCATATCGATCATGATCTATCATAAGGTCACATCAGTGACGGGCATGATTTTATGTTAATGAGTGATCGTTAATGAAGTGTGAATGACTAATATTGTAAGAAAACTATTATAATGACAAGTTTGAAAATTTTAACAAACTCTGTTGCTTAAGTTAACCTGATAAAATATTCATAAATAGAAATTTTTTAAATAGAATTTCGAGCATGTTAGGCAAAGCTTAAATTAAAATTTAAGTTGATGAAACATACATTTTATCTACATATATCAAAAGACACTCAACTTATAATTAATTAGTATCTAAATATTTCATAGAGCTCACTGCTTATAAATACTTAAAAACGTTAATGTTTGATATTATCGTGTCATGTTAGTCTTCGTCAACTTTAAATTTGAACCGTCCATATCTTGCAAAGTTGACGTGAATTTATTTAAAAAACCGGCCACGTTTGGCAGAAGATAGATGTTTCGATGTTCCCACACCAAGTCCCCTAGCCGCCCAACAATGCCATCCATATCATGTGAAGATACTAAATTATTCATTTCCCAGTCACCAAGGATTTAAATATTATGGACAATAATCTGCAATTGTTTTGATATACAGAACATAAAGAAATTTCTCCCGCCTTCATGGATAAAGTCAAAGGGACATAGGATAATAGAAAATAAGCTCAAAATCATAATTATTTGTTTAACCACTTCATTTAAAGATTTAAACCTTCAAAAGTCAAGTCACTTAATAAGTGTACAACTTTCTATCATTGGATGCCATGACCTTGTAAGGGCTTTGAGATCGATGAACCATTCTCCTCACCGAGCTGGGATCAACTCGTGTACAAACCACTTTATATAAAAAAAAAAAAAACCGTGATTAGAAAAAATCCATAGGTGATTTGACATACACTTTTGCCAATGAAAAATTCATAGGTGAGTAGAACTAACCTTTATCAACACAATCCGTCACTTTTTTCGTAGGTGATGGCAACTAATGGTGTCATTGGTAATTTTTCCTTGATGAAAACGTATTTTTTAGTTGTGAGATAGTTTAAAGTTATGTGCCACAAGGGATCAGAGAATTTTATAAATATGTAATAACATGGCTTAATTCAACCCCATATGTAAAAAGGACGGAGATTTATTTATTCAATATTATTCTAGACAAATGCCCCTAACAAGAAGACAGGCT
This sequence comes from Fraxinus quadrangulata, assembly GCA_903798255.1. Classification (NCBI taxonomy): domain Eukaryota; kingdom Viridiplantae; phylum Streptophyta; class Magnoliopsida; order Lamiales; family Oleaceae; genus Fraxinus; species Fraxinus quadrangulata. The sequence goes on along the minus strand of CAIGRB010127303.1, from coordinate 173,128 downwards.
ACTTCTGAGAAAAAGCTAAGAAATTGAAGATTGCATGAACGAAATCCGACCAGCAAAAACTGTCAGTCTGGACATTGGCTGGCATCCATTTTTGAACCTCTACTCTTTCCTTGAAATCGTCCTCTTCTCTTTTATCTTATATAAAACCCTTATGTCGCTTCATTATTCTTCATTCTGTACTTAATTACCAATTTCAAAAGGAACAACAAAAAGGCAATGGCAGGAACAAAGATGAACGATTTCGAGGATATGTTACCAATGATGGCTGAAAAACTTGGTGGCGAGGGCCTGATAAGAGAACTATGCAGCGGTTTTAGTCTATTAATGGATAAAGAAAAAGGGCTCATTACATTTGATAGCCTGAAGAAGAATTCAGCTTTTCTTGGATTACAAGATTTGAGAGATGATGAGTTAAAGAGTATGGTTAAAGAAGGCGATATGAATGGCGATGGAGGGCTCGATCAGATGGAATTTTGCGTGTTGATGTTTAGATTGAGCCCCGAATTGATGCAGAAATCTGAGGATTGGCTTCAGCAGGAGTTTAAGATGGCTTGCTTTGACGGAAAATGAATTTGGAAGATGCTGCTCAGGAAAACTCGATGGCATTGAGAAAATTTAAGGGTCATTACAGCGTTTATTTACTGATATTTATTGACAGATTTATGTCAAGCCAATTAATGTTATTATTCTTAACGGAAAATTTTTCGAAATTTTCAAATTTTTACGCATCATTCCTTGCTGCACACCTATTCAAACTATTATCCCAGATCTGCCTAATTGCAGTGTCTCAAACTATGTTTTAGAGGTCTATGTATAGTTTAAAATTAACAAGCATCGCATTAATGGTATAAAACGCATCCTTGTTTGCAAAATAATCATTTTTCTCTAACTTTTCTAAAATTTCTTGAACTAGAATTTGATAGAGTAATTTTTTGAAACATGATTTCATATAAAGCATAATGTAACTGTGTGCATAAATGGGAGAGGGGTCAGCCACTCGTGGTTTATATAGGTAGAAACTAATTAATTTTGTCGTTCCGAATGACAAATGAAACCTTTTGCCTCAGTTTATTTTAACTAAAAAAGTTGATAAAAATATAAATCCATTAAGGTTGAATTTTCATAATGTGATATATTTAACATTTTAAATATGTAAATTTAGTGGATATATAATGATACAAATATCTTTAATATTTGCTCGAAATAACAGATTTTTGGCTCCTAAATAGTCCCCAACACTTTCCAGAAATGAATAAACGTGCCTACAAATCTGTTAAAAACAAAATAAATTAACCCTCTTCTCCGAAAAATCACTTGATAGAAAAACATAACAATAGGGATTATAGATTCATTAATAAAATCCTTACAAATCCTAATCAAAATTCATACTCCATGTTGAATCTGAGAAAATAATAAAACTACAAACATACATGAATCCATGGATGACTTATTAGGATCTTCCACGTGCCTACAAATCTGTTAAAAACAAAATAAATTAACCCTCTTCTCCGAAAAATCACTTGATAGAAAAACATAACAATAGGGATTATAGATTTATTAATAAAATCCTTACAAACCCTAATCAAAATTCATACTCCATGTTGAATCTGAGAAAATAATAAAATTACAAACATACATGAATCCATGGATGACTGATTAGGATCTTCCAATTGATTGGTGGCCTTCACCTTTTGATTTAATTTCTATTGATGGGGATGTAGAGAAAATTCAAGAACATCAACAATTAGGGACCATAACCAATATATAAAATAATAGTAATAGTAACTGAATAATTACTATCTTTTAGTTGCTTCAAATTGGCCCATCGTCAATTTAAAACAACACTCCGATTTCTACACTATAATTCCATGAAATCTAATATCCTTTAGTCATAATACATCTTTAACAGATCACTTTAATTGACTAATATTTTTTAAATAANTCAACTCGTTAGTAGAATACAAAAAAATGATTAGTGTGAAGTGGAGCTGTTAGTGTACACATTTTTCTTCACTCTTTCGTAGATGCTATTAAAGTCAACCTATTAATTTTGGGATAAATGTATTCGGCACCAATATCACGTGATCGTGTGAAAGCTCTACAGGTTAATGATTTATTATATGATTGTTTAATTGGTCATTTTTAACTTGAGAAAAACACCGAGGACAAAGAAAGTAGGGTTCATGACAAGCTGATCTAGAGTACTACACTTCTAAGGGAATAAAGACAGTCGAAATTCAGGTTCATGGCTAGCTAATATAGACTAGAATTCCAGGATACTTTCAGATTGATCTTTATGAAAACCATACTCATTCACCCCAGATTTTCCTTATGCCTTGGAACTTTTTTCTTAAGATAGTTGACATGTGTCTCTCGGGTGGGTTGAACTGTTGGATACGAAAGTACATGTAGTGAGCGTAAAAAACTGAACCAAGACATCATTTTAGGAATCTGTAATTGATATGCGTATTTTATACATTTATTAGGGGCCTAAAAAATCGAAATTTGGTATTTATTTTGATAAAATATATCCTAAATTGTTGTATTTTATGTTATATAGGCAATTTTCAATGGTTGAACATGAAATTGAAAGAAAGAAGCACAAATTGGTAAAAAAAGCAGAATCCAAAATTTGAGGACCAAATTGTAAATTCAAAAGGTTGATTCGGACCACAAGAAGATACTTTGAAGATTGTTAGGAGATAATTGGATGGAATTAGAACTTAAAAGGGAATGGAATATGATCAAAATCAATTTTCAATCGCACAAGTTATATTTCAGATTTTTAGCCAAATATTGAGACCGATTTTTGGTAGAGTAAACGTCCGAATTGGGAAAATTATATTTAGAAAAGTTGTAGCCCTTCGAGTTATCTTTCCAATGTACTTTGCATTGCTTCAATCGGACGTCCGAAGAGAAAGTTACTGCCAAAATATTGAATGCTGTGCAGAGACCAAAAATCCGCGCAACGAAGACAACTTTCCTTATTCGATTAAGACTCTTTTGGAAATCAATTTGAACTTGATTTTCAACCAATTTTCAAATTCTAAAAATACATAACAGCAGAATACATATTAAGACCTCTCATGTACATATTATACTCCAATATTCATTAATTATTATCATCAAATGAGTAAAAATCATAATTTTTGTGAGAGGATTGACGGAGACTTGTAAGAATTCAATCAAGTGAAGATTCAAACTTGATTTTTGGGCAAAAAAGAGAAGTGCAAGTGGAGATTCATCAAGAAACTATTGAAAAGATTCAAGATTTCAAGATTCATCTTCATCTTCTCAATTTATCAAAAATCCGGGTTATATTTTTTCACTTAAATATAATTTCTTGTAATTTCAATATGTTAAGCTAGTTTTATATATTGCTAGGATGAGATGAACACTTGTTATGATATTTTTAGTTTTTAATTAATTATTTCGACTTTAATTTGATTTGATTTATGGATATTTATTTTTGTTTTTATCGTTCTTTTCAATTGATTGATCACCAATTGAATTGTTAGTGAATTTTATTATTATCGAGAGAGACAATAGAGTTTAAGCACAATATAATAAATATTATAAGGTTCGATAGAGGATAGAGATATACCTCTATGCTTTATATGGTTTCAATAGGTGTTCTTTAGTCATAATACATCTTTAACAGATCACTTTAATTGACTAATATTTTTTAAATAATAGCACCATATATTTTGATAAACAATGTGTTGCCCCATATATATTGAAAATATCCAACACACTGCACTATTGAAACTAAAAGATAGAATTGCAGAGAAGAATGTTCAATTCATTCACGTGAAAAGTATCCAAGTACAAAGTATAAACAGAAGAAAAATATGTGAGAACCAAAATAGGCGGGAAAGATGAAAAAGAAGCATAACACCAGCTGACATAACTAATTGCCAGTTGGAGCTAATTGAAATACAAAAAATCAACTAAAATATCTTCTTCTAATTTCTAATACTCCCCCTCAAGATGTGCTGTAAAGATCTTTTACACACATCTTGGACAACAAATGATTGATCGTTGAAGCTAGTAACAGTTTGGTGAAGAGATCCGCGAGGTGATGTTTCGAATGGACAAGAAGGAGCTTAATGGTTCCGACATTGATTTTGTCACGTATGAATTGACAATCAATTTCTATATATTTGGTTCGTTCAATAAACACTAGGTTGGTAGCTGATAAGTATATTTTATATATTTATTCGGGGCCTAAAATATCAATATTTGATAATTCTTTTGATAAAATATATTTTAAATTATTGTATTTTATGTTATATAGGTAAAACTCAATGGTTGAACATGAAATTGAAAGAAGTAAGTGAAAATTGGTGAAAAAAGGCAGAATCCAAAGTTTGATGACCAAATTGTAAATTCAATGGTTGATTCGGACCACAAGAAGATACTTTGAAGATT
>CAIGRB010127303.1:123233-167898 GCA_903798255.1 Fraxinus quadrangulata | reverse complement strand
ACTCGCATGATAACAAATTGTCACTTTAATTGTTGTACTAAAAATGAATTAACAAGGGAGATTCTACATTTTAGCAATGCATCTAAAAAAATTGGTAAACTTTTACTTTGATTTCTATTACGTGATAAGTTAGACTTTAAATTTATTACAAATCATTATTGCTATTCGATTAAGTACATTATTAACTTTAATTAGATCAAACGTTTAGTCCTCGTGGGTTCGACACTCTACACACTACTATATTACTTGTTCACGATCCCGTTCACTTGCGGGAAATCAAACGACCATTGGCAATCTGAATTGCAGCTTGATTATCACAGTAAAATGTGGCTGGAGAAGATTGATTTGATTGAAAATCATTCAAAAATTGTTTGATCCACAAAATCTCACTTACAGCTGAAGCAAGAGCCTTGTACTCTGCTTCTGCGGACGAATGAGATAAAGTTGACTGCTTCTTGGATTTCCATGAGATCATTGAGCTACCAACAAATATACAAAAACCTCTTCTTCGTGTATCAATACAAGAGCCCCAATCGGCATCTGAGAATCCCCTAATATTAATGTTTGATCTTGAGTGTGCTTGTGAAGAGAAAAAAAGACCATGTCTAGGATGTCCCTTCAAATATCTCAGCAGATGATGTACATCCTTTAGATGTGTCATCCGTGGTTGAGACATGTATTGGCTCAACTTATGGACTGCAAAAGTTATGTCAGGGCGTGAAAGTGTTAGGTATATTAGTTTGCCAATTAGTTTCCTGTAATGAGAAGCATCTAGTAGCAAGTCTCCTTCATGTTGGCTAAGAGAGAATAGTCAGCCTTCGACTGTGTAAAACCGTGTTTGATGAGAGCACAAGTGAATTTAGAATTCCGTTGCCTTGAGGCCTGCTTTAATTTGTATATAGATTTGTGCAATCGGCACACTAAATTCTTCCCCTGTTTGGATGATTTGAATAAATCATAACCATGTGGGAGATCCTTGTAAACTTCTTCAAACAAATCACCATTTAAAAATGCATTATTCTCATCCAATTGGAATAGGTGCCAGTTAAAATGTGCTGCAAGAGTAAGAAGTAGCTTGACAGTAATTGTCTTGGCCACAGGAGATAAGGATTCAAAATAGTCAAATCCTTCTTGTTGGGTGTAGCCTTTTGTTACAAGGCGTGCCTTATGCCTTTCGAGCGAACCATCTGAATTAATTTTTTTTTATAAATCCACTTGCAACCTATAGATTTTTTTCCAGGAGGCAGGTGTACAATGGACCAGGTGTGATTATCTTCCATGGCCTTTAATTCAAGTCTCATTGCCTCACACCACTGAGGATCTTTGACTGCTTGATGAAAAAATTGAGGTTCAATCTGAGATTATATGGATAGTGCAAAATGTCTGTGAGGATTGGATAAACTTTGATATGAGACGAAATTGCCAATATGATATGGAGATAATGGAATTGATTTATCAGTGTGAGACAACAGATTAAAGTGATATTCGTGAAGGTATTTGGGAGGCCTGGAGGATCTTGTGGACTTTCAAATGGTAGGATTTAAGGGAGAATTTAGAGCAAGATTGTGAAACCTCTCTTATACAGATGGCTTAAGATTAGTATGAACAGGTTGGATAGGAAGATCAATTGGTGGAGATAAAGTAGCAGATGGTAACACAAAGTCAGGAAAGGGATCTAAAACTTGATCAGACTCCATAATGGTGTGAAACGGGAATGTTTCTTCATGAAAAAACACATTTCTAGAAATGAGGATTTGTCTTGAGACAATACCAAGCAGTTTGAACCCCTTGACTTCTGATGGATAGCCTAAGAATACACAAAGCTTGGCTCGAGGTTGGAATTTATTTCTGTGTGCAACAAGTGTGGATGCAAATCCTAAACGCCCAAAAACTCGAAGATTGGAGTAATCAACAGGCTTCCCATGTAAAATTTCATAGGGTGTTTTATGATTTAAAACAGGATATGGAGTCCTATTGATGAGATATGTTGATGTTAATATACATTCGGACCAGAAATGAATAGGAATTCTGGATTGAAAGAATAAAGCTCGAGCCACATTCAACATGTGTTGATGTTTCCTTTCCACAACAAAGTTTTGTTGTGGCCTTTCAACACAACTGTACTGATGTACAACTCCTCTTTCATCAAAAAATTCTTTACAGAACAACTCATGAGCATTATCTGATCTGAAGATCTTGATGTTGGCACTAAATTATGTGGCAACCATGTTAAAGAAACGAGTTATTGCACATGCATCATCAGATTTTTGATGCAACAAGTATATCCATATAAATCTGGAACTGTCACCAACCAAAGTTAGGAAATATTTATGTCCCGTATGTGATGTTGTATGATATGGCCCCCTTATGTCACAGTGCAATAGATCAAAGGGCTTGTTGAAGAGATTATTATGTGACTCAAAGGATAATCTTCTTTGCTTAGCTATGGGACAAATATAACAAGGAAGTTGTCTATTCAACTTGGAAATATCACAAAATAATTGATCCTTTAAGGCATCTAATCTTTTAAAAGACAAATGTCCCAGTCTGTTATGCCACACACGAGCAGATACATTGCCAACAAAATTATTTGAAAAGAAATTAAAACTTCTGATATCCAGCACATAAAGTCCATGAACTTTGTTACCCTTGCCAATCATCCTCTTGGTGGTAGTCTCCTGAATCTGAAACTGGTCCTGAGATAAGTGTAATGTGAGTTGAGAATCAAAAGTTAATGCACTGAGTGATAGTAAATTGAATTTGAACAGTGGTATGTATAAAACATCATGTAGCAACAAGTTAGGACTTAGCTTGATTTCACCATAAAAGTTGACTACTATTCTTGTGTGATTTGGCAGAGTAATGCTTGCATTTTCAACTGATCTCATTGTTACAAAGCCTCAGCATTACAACAAACATGTTTAGTAGCCCCTAAGTCCACTATCCAAAACTCTTTAGTGGCAATAATAGGAGAAACTGATATGGAATGACAAATACCTGCAATGTTTGAAGTATTCTGTTTGTCCAGATCAGTAGAATTATCATTTGAGGTTGATGTCAAATGACTTGATAACATGTTCATCAGCTGTTGGTATTGATTTGAATTCAGATTCTGCATAAAATCTCCCATGCCAGTTGATGATCCAGATTCTAATTGGTGCTGTTGGTGCTCAACTGACTAACACGTCTATTGACAGAGTAATTTTGACCAATCTCCCTAGGTCTTGGCTTAAAACCTAGGGGGTATCCATGGATCTTATAACAATTATCAATTGAATGTCCATGGTACTTGCAGTAAGTATAATAAGGTCTATCATTCCTCTTAAAGTTAGTAAAATTACCAACTCTAGATCCATCATTGGGAAGATTAGAATTCATCATTGGTCTCACATTTTCAGATCTGAAAGAATTCATCACTGGCCTTGCATTTTTAGATCTGATAGCAAAAGCTGCGGCACTATTAGTATCATTTCCTAATGATTGTGTGCTCAGCTTTTTCTGATTGTTAGCAAGTGGTATATGATCCATAAGCAGGATCTGTCCTCTAGCCTGGGAAAACGACTCATTCAACCTCATGGGGAAGGACATGATGTATTCTATCTGATAGTATTTGTTTATCTCCTTAACTCCACCACACGTGCACTTTCCACAGGTGCAGTTAGGCCTGAAATTGATCAACTCTTCCCAAACAGTCTTCAACTTCGTAAAATACACGCTAATAGTGTTTTGATCTTGAGCTAAGTTCATCAGTTCTTTCCTTAGCTGAAAAATTCATGGTCCATTACTTTGTTGAAACCTTTCTTTGAGATCATTCCAGATCTCGTGAGCTGTAGAAGCATAGATAATACTAGCTGAAATCTCCTTCGAAAATGAATTGAGTATCCATGATATAACTATGTTATTCCGAATCCATGAATTGATCAAATCAGGATTTGATTCTTCTGGTTTCTCCATTGATCCATCAATGAAGGAGGGTTTATTTTCCATCGAAAGTGTGATTGTCATCGCACGATTATACGACGCATAATTTTCTCCCGCAAGTAGCTGAGAGACTAGTACCAATCCATGACTGTCTGAATGATGAAGAAAAAAATGGACTAGACGGTTCATCAATGGCTGACTTGCTCATGGATGAATTCGCATCAGAATCTGCTTGATTGTGTGCTGGTTCCATCACAGTAGAATGGAATAAGACAACTCAAGGAATATGAAATTAAGAGCTGGAAGGTTTGTGCTCTGATACCATATTGAAACTAAAAGATAGAATTGCAGAGAAGAATGTTCAATTCATTCAAGTGAAAAGTCTCCAAGTACAAAGTATAAATAGAAGAAAAATATGTGGGAATCAAAATAGGAGGGAAAAATGAAAAAGAAGCACAACACCAGCTGGCATAACTAATTGCCAGCTGGAGCTAACTGAAATACAAAAATCAACTAAAATAACTTCTTCTAATTTATAATAGGCACTGATACTGTAGGAATCCTTATATTTTTCTCCGTAATATTATGACTATTTATTCAAAAAAGAAAAGAACTTCAATTGACCTCCACAATGCAAATCACATTCAAGCAGTGACGGAGTCAATACCGGACGACCAGGCGTGGCAGCCTATACTAGCTCCACCAAAAGTTACAAGTTGGCTGGTGATCGTTTAATTTCTCACAAGTGAACATGATCGTGAACAAGTAATAAAGTAGTGTGTAGAATGTCGAACCCACGAGAACTACGTGTTTGATCGAGTTAAAATTAATTGCAACTTTAATTGAATAGCAAATATGTTTTGATTTTTTGTATACTAATCCTTGAATTATCAATTAAACTAATGAAAATAAGCAAATGTGTTTTTCAAATATGTGAAATACATTGTTAAGATGTCGAATCCCAGTTATTATTACAATTTTAGTGTAACAATTAAAGTGACAATTTGAAATCATTTATGTTGGTTAAATGCTCCTAATTTAATTGAAAATCTCTCTCGATAACGATCAAATCTATTCCCTTCATGTTACCCTTCTATCTTTCGATGAAACATGCAAACATGATAAGTGTAATAACAAGTATTAGAACACATATTGAAACCATATACAGTATAGAGGTATATCTCTATCATTTATCGAACCTTACAATGTTTATTATAATGTGCTTAAGCCATACTGTCTCTCTCGATAATAATAAAATTCACTAACAATTCAATTGGTGATTAAGCAATTGAAAAGAACGACAAAAATCATAATAAACATCCACAAATCAAATCAAATCCAATTAAAGTCAAAATAATTAATTAAAAACTAAAAATATCATAACAAGAGTTCATCTCATCCTAATAATATATAAAATTAGTCTAACGTATCGAAATTACAAGAAATCATATTTAAGTGAAAAGACATAACCCGAATTTTTGATAAATTGAGAAGATAAAGATGAATTTTGAAATCTTGAATCTCTTCAATGATTTTTTGATGAATCTCCACTTACGCATTCTCTTCTTTGCCCAAAAATCAGGTTTGAATCTTTACTCGATTGAATTCTTGCAAATTTCATTCAATCATCTCACAAAAATTATGAATTTTCCTCATTTGATGATAGTAATTGATGAATATTGGAGTTTAATATGTATATCTGATTTTCCCCAATATGTATTATGCTGTTATGTATTTGTAAGAGTCGAAAATTGGTTGAAAATCACGTCCAAATTGGTTTTCAAAAGAGTTCCAAACGAATAAGAAAAGTTTCATTCGCGCGCGAATTTTTTGTCTTTACACAACAGTCAGTATTTTGGCTATAACTTCCTCTCTCGATATCCGATTGAGGCGATTCAAAGTATATTGAAAAGCTAGATCAAAGGGATACAAATTCTATAGAAATATAATTCTTCCAATTCGAATGTTTACGGTGCCATGGGTCTCAATATTTGACTAAAAATCTGGAATATAACTTGTGCAATTGAAAATTGATTTTGATAATATTTTGATCATATTCCATTCCTTTTTGAGTTCTAATTCCATCCAATTATCTTCTAGCAATTTTCAAAGTATCTTCTTGTGTCTGAATCAACTATTGAATAATTACAATTTGGTCATCAAACTTTAAGTTTTGCTATTTTTCATCATTTTTGGCTTCTTTCTTTCAATTCTTTGTTCAACCATTGAGTTTTACCTATATAACACAAAATATAACAATTTAGGATATATTTTGTTTGAAGAACTTTCAAAAATCGCTATTTTAGACCTCTCCCCCGAATAAGTGTATAAAATACACTTATCAAATACTCCCAAACTTAAATGACAAAAGTATAACGTAAAAAATAACAAATGCACAAACATGCAAAAATATTAGGTTAGACAATCTAACTTTTTATCTTAGTATTTGAAATTATAGTACTAAATTTACAAATTGTTTCAAAGTCACAATTTCAAACAAATATCCACTCTTCTAATGCAAAATTAACGTGTGTGTGAAGAATTAAATAGACAATCATGAATTTATAAGTTGGTTCAATTCTCAACTCTTTGTGGTCAAATATATCTTTTTGCCTCTCATATGATTCACACACCCCCAAACTTTTTCTTTTTTCACTCTTTTCCCAGTGTGTAATCTGGGGTTGAATTTTTCATTACTATCATCACCCTCTCTAGTTTAGGTGGACTTATTTAATTGTAAGTTAACTTATCAATAAACAAGGATTCTTCAATTCTTTGATTGCTTCGACCTTTAAAACTAGGTTAGGCTAATAATTCCTTATCAAAAGTTAAGTTTTCTCAAATAAGTATTTAGGACTTAACCAACGCATTTAGTGCTTTTTTTTTTATTCACTTGCTTTTTCTGATTTTCAAAAGTTTTTTTTTTTCATTCTCCCTTAAGCTTTCTAAATGAATCATGTAACAAACTCTAGGTCGATGACTCTCAAGTCGGATGACTTTAGGACAACAGATTTTAAACATCCTTACAGACTTAATAACCCAAATGAAAAAGGTTTTGGAAGATAATTTTCACATTTTAAAAAAAATTATGCCTTGATCAGTGCAATGCCCCTTATCAAGCACATATTTAAGTAAGCCGACATCCAACGTAAGATTTTCGCGCAATTTTATCTTATTAATCCACGGCAATCCACACAAAAGTTTTCACAAATGGAATCTCTGTCTACATACGTATCTTCCTATAACAGCAAAATCACTCCCAAACTATACTAAATTTGATTTTAAAATAAGTAATTTAGTATGATTTGGATAAAGCATCTATATCCAACTATATCAACATATCAATTATGTGAACCAACTCATAGCATCACACTTTCCAACTTAATTCTAGTGCACGTATAATATCAAATTTTGTAAGGTTAAGTCTCAATCAGTCTAGCATGCGTCATATCCATAGTTCATAAATCAACACCAAATCTCAATTTAATCATCATTGCCAGCTAAACTATCTAACCCACACAAGCACACAAATTAAAACAAGAAAGTATATTTTTTTGTTGAAATATTTCAATTGTTTTTTTATTTTGTATTATATATTAAAACAATAACGAAGAACAAACACTCAAAAACACACGAAAAGTAAAAACTCAAATTTTTTTCACCCCCAAACTTAAAACTGACATTGTCTTCAATGTCATAAAGTATAAATAAGAATATAAGGGGAACATGGAAGAAAAGGAAGAAGGTACTCTCCGAATTTTTTTGTTGAATGTGCAAGGGGCTGTGGTGACGGCTATACAATCTTTTTCATCATGCTTTTCTCTTGTCTATGTTAGTTTGAATGTTTCACGACGTCATGTTCCTCTACATAGTGGTCAAATCAAACATTAAAGATTAAATAACCTAAAACATGTGTTACTTAGCCCAAATAATCGAAATAACTAACAATAATTTCAAGGGTCATATAGAAAACATGATAGGTGGTGATACCCTATAAATTGAAACGTGCCTAAATCTGATGCAAACTAATAATCAAAATAAATCTATATATAATACAGTATAAAAGCAAAATAAATTTTAAAAGGTTAGAAAATTGGGTAGCGTCCCAACAAACGTTTTTCTGTAGTCTTTAGCTCGACTTTGACAATTGAATCACAGGTACCTAAAGAATGATTTGAATGTCTTGCCCATTTTCCTTTTGCCTTTGATCCGCTTTTCATTTAATCTCCAAACTTCCACCTTGCCCTTGTCGATGTAATATGTCTTTTCTATTTCATCCGATTCAATTTTAACTATGTAGACTTCTACTCCTACATCGGACTCAATCACAAAATTAATTTTTGGACAATCAATAAAGTCGAAAAAATATGAGTTGATTTCATTCTCATTGATTGACATATCCTCATTTGATTCCGTTGTAATCAACTTGTCATTCTCTTTAATCCGTTCTTTCATAGTGATATATCTTCAAGTTGAATGATCGGTCCACAATCTAGATTCACAGACAATGAAAAGTCGGTCCCGTTGACTCCTTCTGATGGATTGTACCCCCATTGTTGAAATCCTTCCTAGTACATGCAATCTCCTATAAGCATATCGTTTTCATCCAACTTGACACGTTCTTTAAAGTACTTTACAAGTACCTTCTCGTTCAATATCGGAGGACCATCTCCCACAAGTTTGATGTCCTTATCCCAATTGTCAGGTACAAAATCTCCCACGACCATGTACTCTTAATCAGATTTTTCAATTACTTGTTTTCTACCCATCAAATATTTTCGAAATCTCAAAAGTTTCGAAGTGTATGTTTAAAACTAGTGTAAGATAACAAGCATTTTTCAGTACAATGCACCGCGTAACAATTTTCACAACTTGAATATCTTCCAAACATATCTTGACAATTCATGTAGATATTCGTCATTGCAACAATTTTGTTACTTTACCAATGTCAAAATCATACATAAATATCAGAAAAGTACAAAGAGAGAGTACCAACACAAGATAGATTAAAACTGTAGGGGTTAGTTAAACAATATAAAAAAAACAGTGAATAACCAAAAAAATGATAAAACTAAAATTTATTAAAGTAGTAACCAAATTAAAAATAATTAAGCAATAAAAATTCAAAATAAAGTTAAAATTAATTAAAACTAATTAAATACAATAGTCCCTGGTAACGACGCCAAAAACTTTATCGTTTGATTTCCACAAGTAAACAGAATCGTGAACAAGTAATAAGTAGTGTGTAGAGTGTCAAATCCACAAGTACTACGTGTTTGATCGAGTTAAAATTAATTGCGACTTTAATTGAATAGCAAATAGGTTTTTATTTTTTGTATACTAATCCTTAAATTATCAGTTAAACTAATGAAAGTAAGTAAATGTATTTTTCAAATATGTGAGATGCATTGTTAAGATATCGAATCCCCCTTATTATTCCATTTTTAGTGTAACAATTAAAGTGACAATTTGAAATCATTTATATAGGTTAATGTTCCTAATTTAATTGAAAGTCTCTCTTGATAACGATCAAATATATTTCCCTCATGTGATCCTTCAATCTCTCGATAAAAGATGTAAATATGATAAATGCATTAACAAGCACAAAAACATCTATTGAAACCATATAAAGTATAGAAGTATATCCATATGCTCTATCGAACTTTACAATATTTATTATAATGTGCTTAAACCCTATTGTGTCTCTCAATAACAATAAAACCCATTAACAATTCAATTGGTGATCAAGCAATTGAAAAACACGATAAAAACGATAATAAACATTCACAAATCAAATAAAATTAAAGTCAAAATAATTAATTAAAAAACAAAAATATCATAACAAGTGTTCATCTCATCCTAACAATGTATAAAATTAGCCTAACATATTGAAATTACAAGAAATCATATTTAAGTGAAATGACATAACCCGAATTTTTGATAAATTGGAAAGATAAAGATGAATCTTGAAATCTTGAATCTCTTCAATAGTTTTTGATAAATCTTCACTTGCCCCTTCTCTTTTTTGCCAAAAAATCAGGTTTGAATCTTCACTTGATTGAATTCTTGCAAATCTCATTCAGTTCTCTCACAAAAATTATGAATTTTCCTCATTTGATAATAGTAATTGATGAATATTGGAGTTTAATATGTATATTCGAAGTCCTCCAAATGTTATGTATTTTTATGAGTCGAAAATTGGTTGAAAATCACTACCAAATTGATTTTTAAAAGAGTTCCAATCGAATAAAGAAATTTCCATTCACGAGCGAATTTTTTGTCTCTGCACAGCAATCAATATTTTGGCAATAATTTTCTCTCCCGATATTCGATTGATGCAATTCAAAGTGCGTTAGAAAGCTAGATCAAAGGGCTACAAATTCTCTATAAATATAATTCTTCCAATTTGGATGTTTACTATGCCAAAAATGAGTCTCAATACTCGGCAAAACATTTGAAATATAACTTGTGTGATTGAAAATTGATTTTAATAATATTTTGATTATATTTCATTCCTTTTTGAGTTATAATTTCATCCAAATTGTCTTCTAGCAATCTTCAAAGTATCTTCTTATTTCCGAATCAGCTATTGAATAATTACAATTTGGTCATCAAACTTTGAATTTTACTATTTTTCACCATTTTCGCTCCTTTCTTTTGATTCTTTGTTCAACCATTGAGTTTTAGCTATATAACATAAAATACAAAAATTTAGGATATATCTTATCAGAAGAACTATTAAATATCGCTATTTTAGACCACGAATAAGTGTAGCAACGAGATTGTGTGAACTGTGTAGTGATGGTGGGGATAAGATTTTGGGCATTTTGGATCTTATATTATATAGGTGGCCCAAAGGCCTTTTGTCAGTATGTCTTATATACTTGAGTATGTCTTATATACTTGATTAAATATTGCCTCCAATTGAATTCCCAAATCAACCACTTTTGGTAGTAGCTAGCAATGGAAGGATAAGGGGAAATGAAAGAGGAAACTGTGCCCCCAGGGTTCAGATTCATCCTACAGATGAAGAACTCATACCTTATTAAATGGTAAATAAGATCTCAGATGCAAATTTTACCGGTAAAGCCATTGGAGTTGTTGATCTTAACAAGTGCCGTAGGATCTTCCATGTATATTTTGCAGACTTAAATCTTGTTTCTATGGCAGCTTCTACACATAAATACAGGTATTTTTTGTGTTTATATAGCTAGGGTTTGGCCTCAAAAGAATTGAGAATGGAAAAAGTTGGGGTTTTCTTAAAGATGAAAGCCCAATGTTTGTTTATACCATTAAGCCATGTTTGGTTTGGTTAAAAAGTAATTTTATATTATATTTTGATAAAATATATAGTTGAAAAGTTGATTAAAATTGAGGACGCCGTAAAGTATATGTAGTTAAAAATGAATTTCGAGATAAATGAGTTTTAAGAAAACGAGACAAATACGAGTAAAATATGTAACTGATAATGAGTTTATGGAAAAATTGAGATCAAACATGGACTGAATATTATGCACCAACTCTTCTCGGGTCAACAATTTCTATTAGGGTAGACAAGGATTTGCTAATGAGCTAGTAAACATCATGAAGCCAAATGAAAGCTGTAAAACATTGTAATCTTTAAGGTAAAAATGTAAAAACTCTTAACATCACAATCACTGTGTCACAGGGTTTTTGTTTCTTAAAGATGCTGAGCATGGAAAGAACTAAGGCTCATTTTGATAATTATTTAGGGTTCGCGGTCGTCAATGGTCAACGGCCGCCTAGCTCACCGAAAATTTTGTATTCGCCACTGCCTTCTAGCTAAAGTATTTGACGAGAAGAACCTCCTTTCAACATGAAAATGTCGAAATCCTCTGAACCCATATCCAAAAAACATAAATTTACCAATCTTTACTATTGTAATTCATCCGTATGTCATTTTAGTATATGGTACTATAACATATTATCTTCAAAAGGGATTGTCACGGAGGAAGAGCTCACCTTTTGATCTAATACAAACACAAACAAATGCTATATTATGAATCCCACAAAAGTTTTAAAAAAAATTCAAGTATGATATCATTTCGAAGGGACAAATGAAATCTTTATGTGCCACTATAACGAACTTGTTTGAGTTTGAAAATGATTTTGCTTGATAATTAATTTCAAAATGAGGTCTAGTTTGTCATAATTTTGATCGTGAGCATTTATAAGAAGATATCAAATAGAAGAAAAAAATCTCTTTAAAATTAAACATTGGATTGAAACATTATATATTCTCATTGTAATTTGATCGTAATATGAAACCTCTGATCATCTCGTCTAAAAGGTTAAAATAATAGAGAAGAGACAAATTTATTGATTTAATTTTTGTCCTCAACAAGTTACAAAAGGTTTCTCATCAGCAATGAAATAAATATATGTAGAAGAACAGAAATTCTATGTTTCAAGAATATCATTGCAGCTCAAAATGAATTCCACTGAACTCCATTCCTTTATGGAAGATAAAGCAATTAAGGGCCTATTGAAACACAATTTTAGCACTCGAAGAAGCCCGAGAATATCCCATTATTTGAGATCTGATCTTCTCTCGTAAAAGCGAATATTTTGGCTTGGAGAGACTGGTGCAAAGAAACAATTCTTGCAATACCTTCCCCTTTTTGAGTAAAAATTTCACAAGACTTATGTCATTTGCACATTCTGCAAATCCATGAATCTTTACGACCTTTATGTGATGTAGAAAACACTTCAATGCTTCGGTTTGTGATTCCCAATATTTTTCTTCTCCCGAGCTTGACAAGTCCCACAAGTCCTTGTTCCATTGCTGCTATTGATGTGTAAATATAACCATTGAGATGAACACAAAATGTAAAATATATTGAGTATATTTAGTTGAAATTATCACAGTTGACACTCACTTTTCTTTCAGTGCTGCGATCGCCAACAATCTTGATAGTGATAGTGTGAATAGCAGGAGAAATCCTGAAAAGACTTGCCAATCCAGGGTTATTATGTTTGTTGAATCCAGTATACAACTCCAAGGATTCAAGCTTATTGAACGGACACAACAATACTCCTGCAAAGCGATTATTCTTCGATAGAATCTGCGGCCAGGAACAAGTTAAGAACTACGTGTAAATTTGGTATCGAATTTGATCTTGATAATATACTGTACCATGCTATCACACATGGCTAGTTACTCTCATTTTATAAATGTTGAGCGATTTTGATGAAATAAATAACCTGCAATCCTTTAACATGCACCGTGAGATTGTGGGTCATTTGAGAATGCTAAACTTGAAATTCTGTTACTCATTTGAGCTTTAAACTGATCAAACCGTTCATTTAGCTTAACAGGTTCTAGTACCATCTTGAGAATCAATCATTGTGATATGTTCTAATGTATGAAATGCAATGTTTGAGCTATAAACCTGGAATTGATGCAGTAAATGTACCTCAATACATTGGTTTTCGAGAATTAAACACCGGCAATGCGAAATTCCGGACATGAAGTTTGATATACTTCGAAGCTTAGCCCCACTCAGATCCTCATGGAGGAGGAAGAACCCTACAAAGACCTCGTGCAACGAAGTTAAGTTGTGCAGAAAACTTTCCTCTGTGATCGTATTGTACGACCAGAAGATAATTTGGAGAGTGGGGGCGTCGATTTTCACCCAGCTACTAACACTATAGGCATCAAAGCAACTTGAAACCCTTAATCTCTCAAGTTTGGGAGATGAAATTTCAAGATCCTCAAGCTGAAAACAACTTTCTAAGGCTAAATCCTCCAGAGCTCGACAAATAATTCTAAGATGTTTTAATCCAGAAAAACTTTCTAAATGTAACTTCTTAAGCAAAGGAAATGATGAATCTGTAAACAAATTCAGAAGGGATGGTTGATCATGTAAAATCACGTGCGAAAGAGATAGGTTCGACAGTGATCGAAAACCGGCCTTCATAATTTCTAGAGGCGGCAATCTAAATCCCGGACGCCATGATTTCAATCTGAAAACTCTTAATGACTCACTCATTATAATGCTACGGGGAAAATTGAAATAATCACACGTAGAGACCTCGATATCAAGCTCTTGAACATTATGCTTAATAGCACGACGGATCAAGCCGTTGAGTCGAGAAAAGCTCAAAAAAGCACAAATTCTGAGTACTCGTATATCCATGTGCTTCTCGCGAAGGCCTAAAACCTGATCAATGAATTCAGCTCCCTTCAATCTGAAAGAACTCATTTTTTTATGCGCATTGGATGCATTCATAAGAATTTTGAGGGATGTGAAATCGAGGTCCGGAAATGAGTACCAGAGATTTCTCCAGCGCTTCGATAACACACTAGTTTGCGCGATGGATTTGATAGGTAGAAAAAAGAGAATTTGATGCAAAACATCGTCGGGAAGATCACTGATCCTGTCATCTTGTTGTTCATCAGATTTTAAGCTTTTTTTCGAAGCATCTAAAAGCTTTTTTCGCTTTGCAGATCTTGTCTCCATTCAATTGATGTATTCTATGATGTTACTGGATCAGTTTTGTTGAAAATCATGTTGTGATGTTGTTAGTATTAGGAGTTTGAAATTTTCAAATAATTCCGCTGATAATACGAGAATGTTGTTCAGTTTGTTTTGAGTTGAAACAATTTTTGAAATAAGATTTGAAGAGTTTCGAGCTTTTCGAATATAAAAATATGTCAATCAAAACAAATATAAATATTTAACTGCTCATGTCCTAATTGGTCTCGTCGAGGAAGCAATATGATTTTATATTTTAAAGAACACAACTTTATTTAGTTACACTAATAAAATATACAACAGCGACAAAAGATTTACATCGATGGAATTCCATCATATCTCGCATTGCACCGCCTCGAAGGGTCCTGAACCCAAACTCGAATGTTTTTTTATTTTTTATGTTTTTAATGTTAATTTGTATTTATGAAAATATTAAAAATAAATAAATTATTAAACAAAATTGTAAATGGAAATATTTTATCATCGACAAAGTTGGCTTCTAAGGTATCCCTTCAGTCTTTCAGATTGGAATCGGAAGGATAAGTTTATGGACTTATATCTTGTCTTATCCGATCTCATGGCACTTCAAAAAGTGTTTATAACGTACTCGCACATTTATACGCTCGGTTCTAATCTAAGTCTAACCATGGTAAGATATTCTGACTGGGCAACAAGTGATAATAAAATTCCCTAACCTTAAAAAATAGATATTAAATATAGTACGAAACTATCACTTCTTTATTGCTTCTTTTTCAAGCTAGCTCATAGCCGAGCTAATGCTAGCGTGAAAAAGTGGCATCATATGGTTTCTGTAAAGATTATTCTATTGAATTTGTCTACTAATACACCAAGTTGGACAACTTGGTGTACATTCCCCTCACAACATGTCACGGAACCTGCGTTACTTCATGCAATTGTGTACTAACTCACATATGAAAATATTCACACCTATGTATATGTCATTGTGTTTACATTTTTATAAGAGACAATGTAACTTATGGAATGAAACAAGTTGCCAAATGATGTAATTTCTTGCATTTTTCACTACTTAACGTAAATAAATCTTTGCACCACTGTGTAGGAATATGATGTAAGTTGTTGAATTCGCCATTTGAGAAAGAAACTGTAACATAATGACGCGTAACATACGAAGAAACTTATGGAATAAAATAGGATACAAAACCATGTTACTCTATGTCTTTTGCTACTATTTTAACATTCATATGGAGTTTGGGAGCAATTAATTGAAATCCTGTACAGGATGATGATGTTGTAATTTTACTTTCTCCATTGATAATTTGTGCTACTGATTGTGTAGTTGTTATATGACTACTTTTGTTTATTTTTTTTATTTAGACCAATGTGTTTATAAGTTGTATTGGAATTATAATTATAATCCAATTGTTGTTAGTTGTAAAGTATAGTCTATATGAGAGCATAATTTTGTTCCTAAATTACGAAAATATATGATTAGTAAGTGAGATTTGTTTTCTGTTTTCTGACTATTTTCATAAACTAAACTTATTAATTATTGATATATTCAGCAACAGTTTAGTTACTATTTTACATTACATGAGGACCAAAAAATCAATTTATCAACATCTTTGTCGGTAATTTGACAAATCTGATCTCCGGTATTTTGGCCTTAATTACACAAATTTGTTATCATCCTCAATTTGACCGATTACTATGGAATTATTCAAAAGATTTTAATATTTTTCTTAATGTGGAGTCAATTACCACAATTAACGTGGAATGAGTATCCTCCGAATCAGAAAAGAAGGGTCCAGACGGGCCATTGGCAAAATCCGACACTGTGAGGTGCATAGTAACCCTATAGTCCCATCTCCAATTCTAACCGGTGGCGATTTGCTTCATCATAATATAATCAATGTCGGACTTCCTCCCTCCAGAACTCATAAATCGAAATCCTCTCCAGATTAATCGTTGCTTTGTTTAACCACAGCGTGTAAATCATGGTTCCGAATTCATCTTCTCGAACCTTTCAAACAGTGCAAGCAAAGAAGAAAACACACTTATCTTACGGCGTTACACATGCATTCAAGGTGATTTGAGAGAGTAGCACATTGATTAAAGATGCCGAGAACCAAACATTGGACCTCCACTCTTCCTTCGAACTAAGTTAAAGTTTTCCCTTCAAATTCCCATCTGGGCATGTCCGAATACCGTAAACGGCTTGCTATGCTTATCTAATGAATTCTTAACTAAACCTAGTAAGCTTATTGTTTTATGGAACCCTAGTATTCGAAAGCATGTCGTGTTACCGACTCCTACCATTAACCCCGAAAAGGTCCACCATCGTGTTCTTGGTTTTGGGCACATGGCAAAGGCTAAACTTTCATGGTCGCTACATTTTTTATAAGGATAAGTGGTGGTCAAACTTCTTAAAAGGTTCTGTGCTTCGGATTTAGGTCTTTGATGTTTCGGATAATTTTCAAGTTAGTCCTTAATTTTTATTTTGTTCTAAATCAGTGAATATTGCTGCTCAACCGTTTCAATCTTGTGACTCTATTAGTGAGGCAAATCTCATTGCAACGCAAGCCTTAATCATGCTAAAAATGAAATGACGTAACCCAAATTCTTTTTTGGTCAATTCTAAATATTAAAATCAGTTAGAATTAAATTGGAAATTATCACTTCGACAATTCCTTATTTGCATGATTTAGCTTCTATGACAATAAAATTAAACATTCAATTAGCAAACTTTGGTAGTAGAATACATGAGGGAATTGATGATAACCAGTGGCGGACCCAGCACCCGGCCGGGGGGGCAGCCGCCCGTGCTGGGCTCCGCGAGAACAGTTCTGACCTTTGGGAAGAAGACGGAGACGCATCGGCGCGCCTGGTTTTCTGGAACTGCTCTGGTTCGTCTTCTTCCTCTTTCTCTTCACTTTTTATTTTTTTTTTGGTTTTGTTTTGATTTGGGCCGTTGCACTTGCGGCCCAGCCACCCAACCTTATTTTTCTTTTTTAATTGGGCCATCTAAAAATGGACAGCCTGTTTTTATTTTGTAATTGGGTTGAGCCATTTATTTGGTGGCTCAATCCTTAATTATATATAAGTGCCCAACCCATTTTCCCCCAAATCAATTAAACCAAAATTGGTTCCTGCCTGGCGATTCCGATTTTCGGCTGTCCGCGACTGCCGGTGAATCATCACCACCACCGATCGCCAGTCTATGCTAGTCCTTCCTGTGAACGGGTCAAGCTTCCTGACTTCCTCACGTTGCGACGTTAACGTGTCCATGAGTTTTTTGTTTTTTGTTATTTTGTATTTATGAGTTATGAAATCATGATTTATGATAATTTTTAGTGTTGTTTCATGTATGATTTATGAATTGGAATTGGGGGAATTGGAAATCTTTTTTAAAAAAATTTCGATTATTCTTTAATAAATTACATGCTCCAATTAGAAAATAATAAATTAGGAAGGAAAATGGAATCTTTAAGACTTCTTAACTCAAAAGAAGACGTTTTCATAGGAAACAACAAAGAGTTCTACGTTTCTTTACCCCTTGTAAATTTGGAATTGGATTTAGCATTGGGGGAAATTAAAATTAGATTTGGAATTGATATTGGAATTGGGGGAATTGGAAATTTGGAATTGGGGGAAATTAAAATTGAATTTGGAATATATATAATTTTTATGTTTTAGTGCGTTTACATATATATTGAATAATTTTTAATATTATATAATTAAATATTAATAAACGACATCGCTCTTACAATCGGTGATGGTCGACGTTGACTGGTCAACGTTGACCGGTCGACGTTGACTGGTCAACGTTGACCAGTCAACGTCCGTCCGGGCTGAGCTTAGATCCTAGGTCCGCCACTGACGATAACCTAACCAATAAAATGCTCAATATCGTATAAAGTTGTTGTTACTTGGCTCCTTTGCCTTCTTCAATCAATCATATTTCTTTCTAGAGAATAAAAATTCAATTTACTAAGGCACATGCGTGTCACATACCAAATGATGCGAGATTGTTGTGCTTACGGGTATACAAGTGATTATTGTAGTTTGAAAGTAAAGAGAATGCTGAATACGGGGTATTTCATTTAATATGTATTGATTAGACTAGTCTGATCACATTTGTAGTGTTTGATTAACATATCAAAAGAGTAAAATTTCATTCTCAAGGGTGCGAGGTTTCCATGCTTGGCACGGTGAGTTGTTAGCTAAAAGAGAACTGTTAAGAAAACTATAGTGACTAATATGAAACAAAATTAACTTCAACAACAAAGTTGAAATTTTGCTGCAACCTTAGGGACCAACTAGAGTGCTTAACCAGCAACAACAAAAGTTTGTTCTGTTCCATTTGGTCGCATATTTATTGTCACTAATACTCAAAATCCATCAATTTGACAGTATAGAAAGAACATTTATTCCATTATATTCTTCGGCTACACATTTTTCTTTTATATCTACTTGTGCTTTACTTTGTTCTTGGTTCTTCGTCGTCGTCTTATTTTCTCTCTCTTCTCTATCAAGATTAATACATTTGGGTTTTTGTTTTTGTTCATTGATTCTCTAAGAATCTGCTTGAAGGTGTATTAATGGCCGACATTAGTCATCCTCCCATGGATCAGCTTCAGGACCTTGAATACTGCATTGATTCTAATCCTCCATGGTGTATGTCTCTTTTACTCACACTTTCGTACACGTGAAATGTGTAAATATTTCATTTTTGCTTTGTGGGTTATGTATTACTTTTGTGCTTGTGTGTTTTACGGGTTAGAAATTTGTTTGAAGAACGTCAAGAAATGGTTTAGTGAACAATAACTCCAACATTTGAGTTGTCGAAACCTTAATTTATTGTCCTGATAGAATGTGAGGAATTGACAGTGTGGCATTACTACTTTGCTTTGTATTTTTGTCATTCTATTTTTCCCCTTTAGGTTTGTGAGCTTTTTGTGTTATCAAGAACACGATGGCCTCTTTGGGAGTATTATTAAATGGTCGTTGTTGGGTGGTGGGTGGTGTGTAAGTAGCTCAGTAGCTCACAAAAAGTATTCTTATGTCCTACGTTATGTTCCTTCGATTTTTTTCGCCCTATGTTGTTTTGCATATAGGTTGTGAGTTTATTTATCAAATGTTAAGCAAATTTGTGCAGATTACTAGTATTGATAATGATTAAAATCTGTTGACCTCAAAATATGATGTCAAAAGATGTCGGACCCACTCGTGCATGCGCAAACTAGATCCAACATGTTAAGACAGATCAACGGTCGAGATCACTCCGAAATTGGACGTGGGAGAAGCTCGACAACACGAGACGCTTCCGTTCGGGTTCCGATAAGGTAACGGGATACGATTGTACAATAATTACCAATCGCCAAGAATTCAGATTAAGACTGTAAATCAATGTAAAAGAATCAAATAAGTTGCTCCAAGTATTTAAAGTTGCATTAGCTTTCAACTGTTATATTGTGAGGGTATTTATAGTGTTACAAATGAAATGGTGACCTTTGGATGAAATTACACGTGACCTCATCCCTACGGTCGAAGCATCAAATTCTAGTCATCATTTAATGATCGCAACCACCGTCACTCCTCGTCGTCAGAGAGGAGTGGAAGAAGAAAGAGATAGAGACGACAGAGGGAGGGGAAAGAGAGAGAACCGAGAGAGAGGGGAAGAAAGAGAACGGGTTTACTAATTTTTGATTTTTGAAAACAATTTTTCAAAATGCAAAAAAGAACACAATTTCAACAATCTCAAAATGAACACTCAAAACACAAAACTCAAAATCAATTCAAAAAACTCAACATAAAATTGAAATATAAAGAGAACAGCCCCTAAGTGTTTTGAATCATTTTCCTTATCTGTTGGTCTCAGATTCTTGATTTTTATTCTTAAATTTCCATAACTGAAGTGGCAAAAAGGAAAATGTTCCATGAGTCGTGTACATTGTTTTAAAAACCTGTCTGAGGTTTAAGTTACATTAAGAAAACTGAAATCTCGTGTTTAAATTTACGATATTTTTTCTTGCTTGGTTAGTCACGGACTTTATAGCCTCGGTGAATAAGTTACAGCTAATGAACCATCTCCTTGTTACAGAATAAGTTACCTGGACATCTTTAAAGTTGTGGAGCTAACTTGTGATAAGCATAGATCGGAATTGGTATCTTCGCCTTCGCTTGAGGAAATTATACATTACGACTTGTGGGCTCGAGATTATGCCTCCAGCTTGCAACCCTTGGCCAGTTTAAGTCCTGCCCTTGTGTGAATTGTTGAAGAGAAATAGGTTGCACTCTTGGCTGAGGGGTTTGGGGCATGAAGCAAATTGTGACATAGAAGAAAATGGAATTTGAGAATTTCTAATGGTTCTTCTTCTTCAATTGTAAGTAATAAAACTGCATGAATGCGTTTCCACGATCAATGAAATATAAATTTCGTGGTCTTCACTACTATTCCAGTTCCGACATAGTTACTAATAATCAATCCCGAACAACGGAGGTTAACCTTACAAAATTGGATGTCAACAAAAATTAGAGAGAGTAGAAATTATTGGACCTCAACCCTCCGTCTCTAATGTTGGGATAGCCCAAGCCCACAGCAATTGAAAAAGCCTTCCAATTAAAAACCCAACCCCAAAACCCATTTTCTAACCCAATTTGAATTGAAACCTTAAGCATCCATTTTTCAAGATTTTACTTCAATCTCATTTTCTACATATTTTTCAATAAAATAATATTTTCCATCATATCGATAACTTTTCCTTCTTTTTTAACACATATATTGCGGAAGAGATGATGAAAGAATAATTGGAAGAGAAGAAGAATTCTCATTATTCTGAAATGAATCATACATCAGTTTATAAATACAAAGTGAAAATGGAAATGGCGGGAGAAGGAAGGCGGGAAAATTAGTTACAACTAATTTCAACAATCAAACTATCAAAAACGTGATTCTTTTGCCAGCTAGCTCCAGCTGAATATTCCATTGGTTTTGATAACATATTCTCCATCACATCAAACAAAAAAAAATACATTCTTGAACTCAAAATGTGCACCAAACAGGTAGTTTCAATTAGTGATTGCAGGAATTTCTATCCTATTGGAATTGGATTGACATTGGCGCTAGCATTGATCGACTAGCGTAGGCCTACATTTAACTTCCCGAGAATTTAATTTTAGTTTCAGACCACCAATGTCCCTCTTCGATCCGGTATAAAATACCTCAAAGGCCACAAAAAGTCGGCATAGTTGTTTGCTATATTTTCTACAAGAGTTGTAACTAATATTTCTATTTTACTTATTCGATTTCATTTTAGATAGTTGATACATTTCACCATTTTGCCTATTACACTTTTTAGTAATGACTGAGTCAATTGAATTGATTAAGAATTTAAGGTAGACTCGACATTGTCATTCGACAATCAGATTTTGCATCGCTGAATTTTTAAAGTGTTGTGTTTTCGTCTTGCTGTAAGTTGAATAAATTCATCATATTTTATATTCCGAATGAGCAAATAGACTTGGAGGGTTCGATATTTAAAATTCAAGTCGAAATTGAAAAACCTAAATTCCAGCCCTGGTTATGGCTCCAAGAAATATGGTCATATTTTATGTAGCTTGTCGACTTGAAAAGAAGAAAAAGTGGAGATGTGAAAACACATTCAAAATGCTTTATCTCTTACACTTATCCTTGCCCCCCTTTATAGGGATGCGAGCATCATTCAATAAATCAAATTGGAATTACTTTCCCACTATAAAGAATTATGTAAATTTTATTTTTATTTACGTTTTTCATTGAACTCACAAGTTCTATCTACTTATTCACAAAT
Organism: Fraxinus quadrangulata; assembly: GCA_903798255.1. Lineage (NCBI taxonomy): Eukaryota > Viridiplantae > Streptophyta > Magnoliopsida > Lamiales > Oleaceae > Fraxinus > Fraxinus quadrangulata. The sequence continues at coordinate 145,667 of CAIGRB010127303.1, read as the reverse complement.
CATTTATATATATTAATAAATTAAACTGTTTATAAATTCGTTCAACCTCGTTTGATGTTCATATTGAAAGTAATGATCTAACATTACTAGTGGGTTATATTGTAAAAAATTAAAGAATAACTAAACGTACGAATAACAATATTTTAAATCGACTATGACATTGACTCAAAAAATAAAGAGTCAAGGGTCGATTTTTTACATATAACTAGCGAGGATTTCAAGATATTTTATTTTAGTTCCAAGCAAAAAAAAAAAAAAAATTGTTGATGTGATGGGGCCAATGGTATCAGCCATACTAAAAAGAGGTAGGAGAATTTCACTTTGCCCATTTTCCAAAGTGTGTTGGAAACTTTTGCAGTGGAATTGGATTGGATTGGATTGGATTGGATTGGAATGAAAATATTGTCACAAGACAGAGACCAAGACCAAGACCAAGACCAAGACAGTAACAAATTGACAACCCTCCAAATGACATCCAAAATCTGTCTCTATTCATTTGAATTGTACTATATTATTTCTTCCTTCCCCGAGGGTTATTTTTGGATTTTTTGTCAACAAATATAAGCTAATTCTATTTAAATCATTATTTAATTTATGAGTATATTAGAAAAAAATTATAATTCAAACTATATTAATTATATTTTATTAAGTCGTGCAAAATAGAAATAAGTATATTTTTATGGGACGTAGATAGTATATATAAATATGTCCTTATGCCCATGTTTGGTAAATAGATTATGTAATATTGCGTTGAGAATTAAAAAAATAGTTTTATATCACTAGTAGCAATAAAATTATAGTTAGATAGACTCACAAGAACGCTTAAGATTAATAAAGACCCATATTGACATGAGATTATGTCCTCGTTGATCGTTGCAATAATTCACTATGATAAAAATAAGTTTACAAGAGAAAACTCACACAACCTGTCTTCTCTCTCTCTCTCTCTCTCTCTCTCTCTCTCTCGATGATGATGATGATGATGACGACGACGACGACGACGACTCCCAAAATTGTAATGACGATTACCGTTTATAAGATAAATTAGGATAATATCGAATTTATAAGTATCAACGTACTGACTCCACATAACGACATATTCAGACTTCACAACTTAGCACATCTTTAGTATTAAAAAATGACACGTAATTAACATATTATTCATTGTACTATAATGTTGTGTTCAATAAATGTATCGAAATTTTTTTATACAATGTTTAATCTAAGTGAGGGCAGTTTGATTTGCTCAACTATTTTCCAAATATCTTGATTGACTTGGTAAAGAAAAGCTACTTTTTTATTTTTCTTTTCCTTTTATGCCAATTGCTATCACTTTCTTACTTTTGTTTGTTTTGCAAAAAGTATCTTATGTCACATTAATAATATGAAAACTCTACTTTCCACAAGAAAATTGGGGCGTAAATATTTTAATTATTTTTCCAACAATTAATTATTTTACAATTTCAACGAGCTCAATACTCTTCTTCTTCCTTTTACAATAACTTTTTGGTGAAAACCAGATTTTAATATGTGAATGATACGAAATAATTTCAAAAGCTTGAGCATGTGGGCTCCTTTTGAGTAGTGTCACAAAAGAAAACATCGTCACAAGCTATCCATGTTTTGGAAGAATCATAGAAGACTACAAACATCTAGAAAAGTTTAATTTGATGCTTTCAATTAATTTAATTAAAAAAAATATATTATCGTCTTTTTTCTACCTAAAATCGTCTTTTTTCTATACCAACCCACTCGCTATCAAGCTTGTCATTTCTTGTCGTAAATTTTCACTATCCAGACTCGTGAGGAATGTTTAAATAGTTAAAGTACTAACGCGTAGACAAGAAAAGACCACGTAGATAAGGAGGATTGCAATTTGAAAAAGGAAAAGGAACGCGGTTTGCGAGGCATAGAGTCGGATTGAGCACAAGGAGGAAATGAATGGGACAGCAATATTGCTTATAGAAAAAAAAATATATATATATCGTAGTTAGTCTCTTTTAGCATATTAGTGAGAAGTCATCCTCGACTCTTCAAATGTTTTATACATAACGAATTGTCGAATGCATAGATATTTAGTATTAATTATAAAGAAAATTCAAGTTTTAATTTGTACACACATAAAACTTTTAAACAAACCAATTTAAATTCCTCAAAGCACAAAGCTAACGATGTGCATATTACTCAATCAATCTAAATTTAAAGGGAAATCAAATGAAATAAAATCACGATTAAATTATTAAAATGGCTGTAAATTCCTACTCAGACCATTTACATTAGAAAATAACCCCACCAGATCTTGCCTGTACGGCAGATACGATTTACGACGATCTCCACCCTTCTTCGAATATTGTGCCGCCGCCGCCGATTTCACTTTTCCGCCATCCACCGGTGTTTCTGTCTTTTTAATTTTCACATTTTCTTTTTGTTTGCTGGGAGTGAATAGGACAAAAGTGTCCTTACCGCCGTCGCTTTGGCTCCGGTGCAGAAGGTCCCTAAACCGCCACCGTTTTGAAGAGCTGGTGGAATTGCTCTTATTACACCGCTCCGCCGGAGCCTTCTGTCTCCACTCACAGTAGGTTTCTGGCGGCACGCCGTCGAGCTCGTCGGCTTCTGAAGACGAGCCCGACGATGCCGCTTCCCTTTCCTCAATAAAAAGCTTTTTCAATGGAAGCCGAATCTTCCGACCCGAACCCTTAAACGAACCCGAATTTTCTATGCTAAAATTTTGACGCTCAAGGTTCATGTTTCCAAGCAATAAGTCTTTATTGAAAATGGGGAAAAGGGGTCGGATCTGTCCGTTACTGAAAATTTCATCAGCTGAAATCGGAGAAGAAATTTGAGATTCTCCTGTCACAAACGCAAACTCAAAATCGTCATTTTCATCTTCAACGTCACTATTATCTTCTTTTTCTCTGTTTTGTGGGGAATAACATTCTCCTCCATAGAAATCTTCAGAATTCTCTTCTTCTTCTCTCAATTCTTCAACGACTCGATCCCCGACTTCTGTCAGCTTACTGTTACTGTAGCTACCGGAACTCGGCGAGAACGATACCACCCCACGCGTCTGCATGTTCAAGGTATTATACCCAATTCAAATACCCTTCAAAATTTCCCTCAAAACTCTCCGTTTACCTGGTTTATATTTTTAAAATCAAATGAAAATGGTTGAAAAACGGTGTGGAAATGAAAAAAATAAAACAAGGATAAATTCGCTGGTTCCAAATGATTTGAGATTGTGTGTACGTGATTTGTGAAAGGAGAGGGAGGGGGAGAGGGTTTGGCTGAAAGGACCGTAACTGTGGGGATCAGTTTGTGCGATATATATCGTTGTGAAAAAGCATGCATACGCGTCACAAATAGGGTAAATACATTAGAGGCCACTCAGTTTCCACAATAGTTACTATCTAGTACCAGTGTCATCAATAAATATAGAAAATATATAATCGATTTAATTAATTTTTATCATTTAATGTCATCTAAACTTAGTGCGAAATAATATTATTCATTGTAAAGTTTTAAAGTGTTTGACATTATTGTATTATTAATTTAACAAAAATGAATGGCGTAACTTAATTCCAATAAATATCCAAGAACGAGTCAATAATAAATATGACTAATTTGAACATTAAAAAACCGATATACTTTTGACTATTGAGGTGTTTTGTTGGGGAAAAACATGAAAAAAGAAATGGTTCGAATGGTACGTTCCTTCTGTCACCCCCAAAGAACTGGATTTCGTGACATTTTGAATTGGTTATCGGATTGATGCATCTTTACCTGATTGAATATGAGATCAGACTCGTGTGACAAGTTAATTCATAAGTATTTTGAATTGTCGTATCATTATATCAATATTTAGTAGTGTATATATTCTATTCATCACTGAATTTGAATTTAATTATATTCGATAATAAAATCACTAACATCTAAAGTGGTTGACAACTCGTTGAAATATAATACTAATCATTAATTAAACCATATAACATTACCAAACACGACAATTATGCTTATAATTTCATGTAATTTAATATTTGATTGTTGAAACACAAGGCATCAATCAGATAATCATAGACTGAACCGTATTTTTAATGATAATTTAGTGTGGATTACATTATCATTAGTTCATTGACAAATAAATACATTGAAAGATCCAAAAAGAGACAAAATGTTAATTAGTTTTAGTCCATCCTTAACTCTTGTAAATAAAAATTTAAAATATTATCTGTCGTCTTACCGTTTGAGTCGATATACTAAACCATTTTTTTTAATTAATATGTGGAAATCGTGTCAATATTAATAATTTGGAGTTGAATTTGTAGCATTGATGTTCGCACGAAGAAACTTTGCTAGGAAGTAAAGTCGCCATTCGAGTATGTTTTATGCATGCTTTCTCATTTTAATGATTATGAAATAACGATGTCATTTTTTTTATATTGAATTGTCCAAATCTATCTCGATTGAATTAGAAAAAAGAGCCGTGTGATATAATTTATCAATTATGATAATTAGTTAATTGTCTTCAATTTAATATACCAAATATTTTATTAAGGATTGTGACGACGATAAGAAAAATTGATAAGTCACCCTCGTGCGTCCAATAGCCTCGAACATGAAGGGTGAGTGTCACTTGGTGTAAAAAGGGATTCCATGGATTAAGGGACTTTCCCTAGACCTAGGGCGCAAAAGAGGGAGTTGATTCATGTGTTGGTGGTTAGTCGTTGATCCTCAACTCCAAAGAGGGCTTTTACTTTCTTGTCAGCAAATGACAGCTCTTCGATCTGGTCGAGGGCCAATGGAAATCCATAAACAGGATTTCTCTTGATTTCGTAGTCATCGAGTCGAAAGATAATAATAAGACTAATAACTACTTGTAACATGCATGGGAGTAGAGTCGATGTAGCTAGTTGATGTTGGTGAATATTGCAAACATGTAGTATTAACGTGTTAAATACATGTACGTAAAATGTAAAGCTTCAAGGTAAATTTTTTTATGCTCTACCAATTTCTCAGTTACCCTAGTCGGTATTTGTCTCGTGCGCCAACCTGAACTGATTTGGTGATAGTAACAAGATTGTCTTAATCAGTATTTGGGACAAGAATAATGAGTTTAATCTTTTTTATAGCAAAATTCCAACAATGCCTAAAAGAAAATATTAAAAACAGACTCATTATGTGTCTATAATTTTAATAGGGAAAATTAATAATGTGGTCTACGTGCTGATTGGTTGATAAAAAGTGGAACATATTGCTTGATATTAATGCTTAAATAATTGTTAGGTTTGGGGGTTAAAAAGAATGTTTTCTCCTAATTGTTCGACGTACAATTCTGTCTTATCTTTTGTTGACTATTCTTGTTTCGTACATGTTGGTATAAACTGTCCCATATAACACCAAAGTATATAACAGAAAATAAAGAATGCTAAAAAAATTTCGCCCTTAGACCCAGATATTTACCCCAAAAAAGAATTAATCACCACGTTGAGTATTCACCAAAGTGGTTATCGCTCAAATTCACTAGAAATCAATAAAGATTATCAGTACAAGAGTCACAATACAAAAATTCAAACGAATTTAGCCCTTAGACCTAATTTTTCTTCTCTTAAGAAATCTCGACCGATGACACCAAGTAACCAAAGTTTACTGTTCGACTAAGAACAGAATCACCACAATTACAAAGCCATCTACACTAGACTTCGCCAAGAATATCTAGAACCAACTGATTACAAACGAAAACCAAAAGTTTTCAGAGAGAAAACAGAGAGAGCATAAATAAGAGAAAACTCTTGAAAAATATCTCGAATTATCTGGCAAATGAGGAGTCAAGCCAAATAATACAAAAATGTCAAAAGTATCCAACAGTTGCACCAATTCCAAATGGTCATAGTCTTTAAAATTAATAACCAAAATTGCATTTCAACAAAAGGCGAGAATGCTTAAAAAATGGAAAAAGGCAACCGGGTTACATTCCACCACATTAGATTGGGCTCTCTGATTGGGTTGCATCATTGGATCCAAAGTGTTAAGCATAATGTTTAACAGTACATATCGATATTCCAATTCAATTATTTCAATTACTAGTAGATGTCTGTGAAAAAATCCTCCATTTTACCTGGAAAAAAATGTAGTGCAAGATAAAATAGTTTGGTTCGGAAGTGGTTGAAGTAATGATTATGAAGTAAGTTATTGACTTATAGCCATTAATTACCATAATAATACAATGATAATGAAAACTATAGTCAATTATGTGAGTAGCTGATGGCGTCATGCAATAAATATGTAATTATTTGCACTAAATATTTCACCTAATTAAGTCTATGATTCTTACTTTCTCATTCCTAACTAAAATTTCATCAACCCTCTTCAATTCAGAAATGATTTACAATTTAATAATAATAATAATAATACTATCAATGCTAGAAAAATATTCCTTGCCTTACATGTTGAAGAGACAATTTAAATAAATAAAATTTTCTCCTCTAGGAGAAAATGGTTTAGCTTGATACAAGTGCACAAAAATCAGGACCTTGAGTCTCGATGTCACTTACTTATTAAAACCGTGCACGTAACTGCTTTTGGATGAGAAATGATTTTGTCTCTGCGAAGAGGCGTTTGAAAAACACAATTTAGATTGTTCAAATTGTAAATACACACTCTTTGGTTATGCTAACTCTTTTTTTTTTTTTTTTTTTTATACACAGGTGTTCACCTTCGGTGACTAATTCTGGGACCTGCAATCCGACCCCTCATCACATAGACCAGGTAAACTGCGAGATGTGTACACACTGTTTTGTTTTTCTTTTTTTTTTTTTTTTTTTTTTTGATACCCAGGTATCCACCTTCGGCGACTAATCCTGTGGTCTGCGATCCGGCACCTCATCACATAGACCAGGTAAACTGCGAGATGTGCCTCAAACTGGCCAGGGTCAAAGAGCCCCTCCAACTGAACTACCAAAGTGTCGAGCGAGTCAAACTCATATTACATCTTGCCTTCCAAGAGAACTCCTGCCTTCCAGGATAAATCATGCCTTCCAAAAGAGAGCTTGCCTTCCAAGAGCCCCATGAATCGAACCCGCGACCTCTGATTTGTCAGTATTGAAGAGCCTCATTCTTTGCCAATTGGTTATGCTGATTCTTGACAATTGATTGAATGGCTTGAGGAGGTAAGAACTTGGAAAGTACATTTATGAGGTCTGAGAATGGTATCCATGCTGAATTTGGTTGACTTAGATGATGCGAAATCCTTTGATTTCCTTTATGAATACGTTATGAAAAAATTTAAAATCTTATCTATTATACTCTTTAGTTCATTCTAGTGGACCAAAACATACCATATGTGTTACACATTCCTCACCTTTAAACTTAGATCAAGATATGAAACCGATCACGAATTTTGGCAAGATATGCGTGTTCATGCGAGTAGTCCAAACGATGTACTTTCTAGGAGATGCTAAATTTTCGACCCCCGAAATTGAATTCATCAGAACTTGGATTATATTATTTCGAACCTGGATGAACAACCTCCATCCTTCCCAATAGGGGCGGGGGTGGGCATGGGCATGGGTTGGGTTGGATTGTGTTGATTTTTGTTTCAATCCAAACTCAACCTAACATGAACGGTTTGATTAAAATTTAACCCAATCCAACCCGTGTATATGCTGAAACTCAACCCAATCAAGTATCTGTCGAGTTGGGTTGGGTTTGTCGGTTTTATATGACTTGTCAACAAATATTAAAGTCATCCAATTTTCTATTATACTAAATTCAAATAGACAAGATTTAAATAGTAAGTAAATAAATAAAATAATCTATTATCTTATTCAATACTCATTAGCCGAGCTTACAGAGAACAATGTACATTTAACATAATATGGAAAACTTATACCACATTCTTGTGGGAAGGACAGTAAGTTCTTCCTCTAAAATGCACCAAGATATTTATAGTTATACTATTTACTCACACTTTTTAGGCATTTTATTTTATTTCTTCTTTTTTTTTTTTTTAAATAGGCAGGTTGGGTTGGACAAGTTTATTTAGTTTCATGAGTTAACCCATAACCCGATCCAACCCAACCTGCCTACACAGCCAAACCACCAAACCTGTGTAAAAACAACAAAAAAATTAATCCAAACCGGTCGAGTTGGTTCGATTTGGGCGATTTTGGGAGGTTCAATTAGGTTTTGCCTACCCCTACTTCCCAATATGTGTACTTTTCATTAAAAAGTTATGATAAGTGCCTTAGCACATCACCATCAGCAACAGACAATTGTATACTGTTACATTAAAAATTTACAACAGCAAAAGAACTTTGATCCGAAAATAAAGACTCAATCCAATAAATCAACAACAGACTAAACCTGTTACATCTAGAAAACTATGACCCATAAAGGGGCCCAATTAGCTTACGTGGCAAACAATTCGGGGGCCCATGCCTCGTACGCTGGCATAAGGCAGCTCAGCTACATGCAAGCAAACCGATCGAGGTGCGAACAACCCGCCTCTCCCACATAAAACACCTGGACAGACTCCTTTGCAGGCAGATCCAATTGATAGAGCCAGCCCATAACGAGGCAGTGGCAAGATCTTGAATGGATCTCATGCCACGTGAGTTGACAAGACAACTCCTGCCATTGCCGCCGCTACCATCCATTTGGTCAAGTCTGAAGTACAAACTAGACTTTATGGATACAAAAATGGTAATAGCATTTAAGGCTGAAATTGATTGATGTATATAACAAGAAAGGAAAGTCATTTGGATAAGGCCGCGTGCTCTATCATTCATTGGATTCCATTCATTATCCAAGTATGAAAGCTCACACTTAATGTCATTCAAAGGTAATGCAAGTTTAGACTCTCAAAATTATATTCTTACTACACACACTTTAACCATTCACTCCCAAGCCGACCCCCTTTTTATTCACTAGAGGCTCACGTTCAAAACTCTCCCACACTCTAAATTATTTCTCCAATTAACTTGATCGTCGGAGTGCACGCGGCCAACTCCACTCCCTCCAGAGAATACCACGTGTTATTAACGGTTTGTCCAATTATGTAGAAATTTAGATTGCATGGACCTGAGAGGTCTTGAGATCTGTTGACAACATCATTGGTACGTTTTTTAGGGTCAACAAAACCCCTTTCTTAGTAAATTTGGGATCAACTATATGAATCCTTATTCACCACTCTATTCAATTCTTAGTGTATCTACTATAAATCTAAAGGAACAAGATTTTAGTAACTAAAACACATCAGGTGATCAGTTTTCGTCTATCACTCTGTTTTCTGACACGTTCTAACAAGATTGCTCACAATTACTATATCGTTGGAAAGCCCTATGAGTTTAGTTTTAGAGGACACAAACAGTTGGATTCGTGATTTCGATTAACCTTTCAGCAGGGTGATCTGCTGGAGAGAGATAGATGCCATGACCATAAACACCGCTATTCAAAGAAAGGCCAAAACCATGTAAAAGAATGCTGTTAAATCTCATTCTTGGAAGCACCAAAGCAAGCATATTTCACATGTGGGCTGCCCACACAATTTTCCTCTGTGGCTCTTAAATAAACACAAAAAGACCGAAATTTTGCTTGATCAATGATGTAGAATAAGTATCCAGTATCCTCATGAATGGCCTCAATCTGAGCATTCAATCCCACAGAACCCGAACTTGAAAGTTGAAACCAACTTTTTTCTTAATAATCTCATATAATTTGTACCCTTGATGAATTCTGATCAAGCCATTGTTGAAAAGATGAAATATTTATTGCTCACTGTCAGCACCAGAAATCCCGCTTTCACAATCTGAAGGTGAAGAAACTTCAGGAAACTGTTCTAGTCCCTGACTTCGCATTGCTGGAATTGGTTTGAATAGTCATCTACTGATTCCATTGAAAGAGTGGATAAGAGAGATATTGATGTTGCTTGCTCCCCAAGGCAAAGTTATAGTTTGGAAAAATATAGAACCTTGTGATGACAGTTAACTTGGTCTACAATCAAGGTAACCTGCGGAGGAAGAAAAAATATCAGCACATCTTGATGTTGAAGTGAAGGGAAAGTTAACAAATTATTTTGTAAGTCTTGGTTTCACATCAATAACAATGAAACAAAGAACACTCGCACGAAAAGTTCGGTGTCACGAATTAGGCTCCAATCCTAGAGTCTCAAGCGACAAGAACAAGCACACACGTATTTATTGTATTTTACTTTAAACTTTAGAGTTTTCACTTTAACCTCTAAGCCCCTGTGTGTCTCCAATTATGGGAGAAATAATAGAGTTTTGAATAGTATTTTTTGGAGAATGTGTGGTTAAAATTTAAATAAACTTTATTGGTTTGTGTGTAGAATATTTTATTGTGTGAATGTGTGGTGAAGAAATGATACTGTAACAAACAATTTAATTTTTTAAGGAGGACAAACACACCCTAAGATTATTACAATGTTGAACCCAGACCAAAAGCATCAATAATATTTGAGCATTTGTTAAAGAAGAAGAAGAAGAAAGAAAAGAACTTGTTCAAAGTGAAAGAATGACAATCCACATTAACATTAAACATTCAAAGTAAAATTCTTTTCAAGGAATCAATGCCTCAGATTGTACATTTGAGAAGAAGATAATATAAATCTATACATTCTTGAATGGCCAAAACAACATTAATTATGTCGAAAAGAATCATTTAAAAAAAAAAATTTTTTATGTATACAGTATAATTGATATAAACATTATTCATTTTCGAATTTAAGTATTTACTTATTTTTGATCTAGATTGTTGAATTAATAGTTATAAAAATCTGTCGTTAATAATCTAAGAATGTTGATGCCTGCTTTTACAGTTTTACTTGTATTTTATATAAATTTGCATTTTACACTTTTTTCAAGTGACGTTTGAAAAAAAAATAAAAATATATTAATCAAGTATAATGCAAAGGGTTCATAAAATTTTAGAAGATTTTTTTTTCAATATGAAAACCTTTTGTTTAAACTTGAACAAATGATAATTGCATTGTTTTTGAACATTTTTCAAGTTGATTCTGAGTGAAAAGGAAACGCAGTATTATTAAAGAGCAAAAGGGGCATTCCGAGAATCGAACTCGGGACCTCTCGCACCCAAAGCGAGAATCATACCACTAGACCAAATGCCCTCGTTGTTGAAACTTCTTCAGCTATTTGTTAATATAATATATTAGAGAGCTGTGCTTCTACAACGCCAACCGTCAATTCACAAATGTTTTTTTACGTGGTCTTAATCCCATTAAATTATAATTCATTTTTCTTTCTTTTCTTATCAATCTCACATTTTCCATTAAAATTACCATACACGTAAACCCAAAATTTTTCTTTTTTTTTTTTAAATTCACATTTTCCAAAAAAATTATCATCACAAAATCAAATTCTCGTTATAATGTGGGAATAATGGAATCAAACACAAGCGTAAGTTGAGACAATAGATTAATAATCCCCACTTAATTTCAAGAGCATTGTTGAATTATATAAAAAAGATTACTCTCTAAATTTAAAAACACTCGATTATTCACAATATGTTATTTTTAAATGATCTATGGAAGATACCATAACCACCTTCATATATTTCACCTTCGAAATTCAATTTGTAAAGACATGTTTAGTTCTTGAGTTTACACATAGATTCTAAATAACTAAATTCTTAACCATTATTCATACTAATTGCAAATACAAATGTTGGCATATATTTCACCTAATTAATTTCTATTTTCGTAACAAATCATTTGGAAAAACTAGGATTAATTGTGCCAATATTTTGTATTTGCTGAAAAATATAAAATTATGTTCCCTGAACCCATTTCCTAAAATTCATTCCTTAAACTCATTTTACGTCATACATTTCATGAGATTCACAACTTTTATCAACTTTTAGATCACACGTTTTATCAAAATTTACAAAAAATATGATTTTTAACTAAATAAAAAACAGAACTACCAGAGAAATGCCACAATCAACTGTCAATTTTCTGTAGTTGAAACTTGAAAGGTCAATTCCATGCTAAATTACACAGTCGACAGCCAAATTGTACAGATTATAACGCTCGAGCTGTTTATAAAACATTACCGGCTAAATTAATCAGATGAAACCAAGCTACAAGCCAGAATGTAGGGATTTCAGTTAGCTTGTTCAAATCGGCAGACACAATCGTATATATTTCCTTTAATTAGCTTTTCAGCGAGTCGCTGATTCTTCACCATTGCAAGCTGCAGATCGAATTGGTCGTCGAATCAATAAAAAGATCCAGACAAATTACGAATTCTTGAAAAGAACTTTTAACAATCCTCAGAAGGGCTTTCGTAGTTAAATTTCTCGCGGGGTCAATTCATTCGAGGAATTTACCGAATAATTGCAACTGTATTACCAACACCCTTCTATAGCAAGAATGTAGAGATTATCTCGAAATAGGAAAAACTGACCTTCAGAGCATCACATTTGAACCGTGCATTGAAGTTTGTATGCAAAGCTCGTCCCATCCCTTCCAAAATAACCTGCACGAGACAAACTCCCGGCATAGCATCGAGTGTTTTGATTAGTGCTTTTCATTAAAGAATAATCCCGTTAAAGATTCTCTTAGGGGGGTTAAAGTGGGAGGGGAGAGAGAGATTTCTACAAATAGAAAACTGAAATGAACAAAAAGAAAAGCATTGTATTACCAGATCAGCATCTTTGGCTGCAGCAGCCAACTCTGAACTGACTTGTCTCAAGTCTATGCATGGACTCCCACACCCATTTTCAACAACCATCAGGGGAACTGACGACGAGCTTTCCTTTGAAGAATCTTGGATACTAATCATGGCATCCACAAGTAGGCCTCCTGCTTCAGCGGCTCTCCGAAGGATGTCACAGTGCTGTTGAACACACAAGTTTTGTAAAATTCATTTTACATTTAATTTTGATGAATCGACTAAAATATCAAGAGTTGCTCAACTAAGGTAATGGATTTTCTATTTTAAGTCTATATATATTCACATTAAAAATGAGAGTAGATGGATAATAAAAAGAAGAAATCTTTGTTCCAATGATATGCCAAAGGTAAGAGGATTTTAAAAACTCCTCTCAATTGTTTTCGTCTACTTTTTATCTTTTCGTAATGGCAAATAAATGGGTGAAAGAGTTGTCCAGGATTTAATATATAATGAATCACAGTTATTGTCAGGTCCTGGTGGCAATAGTACTGGTTAAAGAAAAGTAGTTAATCACTCAAGTTACAGTGAAGTTTCACATTGGTTACCAAACTTTATTTTGCTACAAAGTGATCCTCAAAGTTTGCATTTTATGTCAGCTCAGTTATATTTTTTCTAATGGAGTGTCCCACATGGAAGATGACGTTCTGACATGGCATCAATATAGACGTCTTCACATCGAACTCTCCATTAGAAAAGCTTATAACTCAGAGACCCACCGAAACAAAACGTAAATTTCACCAATAACTTCATAAAAATAAAGTTAAGAGACTAATATAAAACTGCAGTATAAGTTGAGTGACTATCAGTGTTTTTTTACCGATCTGTAAACAGACCTTAGCAGCCTCAGCAACAATATCAGGCACCTCCATAGAAGTAACATCATTTAGTGCAGGAAGGGAGTTGGCAACCAGCACAACCTGCAAAGATGACTTCATCATTTCTGTTTGGTATCATGCATAAGCATTATATGTCCTACCAAAAGAATATCAAGAATTTCAAATATAAAATTCTGAAAATGGAAATTAATTTGAGATTTGAAACTTCAAAAGAGAAAAGAAATACATTACAAAACACACAAAGAAATACATTACAAAACACATCTACTCTTCTTTTTAACTTTAGGACCACTTACTATATCTTTTGCAAAAAAACAATCATTTTCTACATTTTGCAGTATTGAGCTGTCAAATTTCTCTATTTAAAAAGGCATCTAAAAAACTAATGCATCCTCAGTTCTAACAAGACAGAAATTGAGAAGGTGATATAGCATCATAATTTTTTGAACTACTTGGTCAAGATTTCTTAAGAACCAACGTACTTCAGTTCCACGTCGCAGAAGTTCCCTTGCAAGCGGAAGCATTCCTAATACAATATCAGCACCAGCGTTGTCCACAAAAAGCAAAGCTCTTTTATGAGGCTGAGTCTTCTTATCTCTGGAGCCAAACATTCTCTCTTTGAAAACGTCAAAATCATCCACCTGAAATTAAATAAATAAACCCGATAGCTTGTGAATATCATTTATTCAATATTTTCTACCAAGAAATTCTAACGTGGATGTAATGTTACGCCATATAATAGTTTACCAAACTCACCCGCCAAGGTCTTTGCATTTTGTTGCGACTCATTCTGTATATTTCAATAATTGTTCCCTTATGGTAGAGATCAACACATGCACGGGATCCCCAATCAAAGATGTTTGCAGCAAGTACCCCTTCAATTAATGTAAGCATTCTTGTTTCCTGAAAGAAAGAATATGCTGCCAAATGTCCGTAAAAAGAAGGCAAGTTGCAAGAAGATGAAGATGGAAAGATATATTTGAAGACTTCAGTATCAAGCATTACTCAAACTATAACCGAAATGAACTGCTACCTAGCACAGGGATGATTAGACTCCTTTTTTTTTGGCATTTATAATGAATTTTACCCTTTTATTATATCAATGAATTTGCTGAAATGAACAAGGCTATGTTAGAGCCCCATTTTTTTTGGGGGAAAATAGATTTTGTAATGGTGATTTTTTTGGAGAATATGTGGTTGAAAAGTAGGGAAAATATTTTGGATTTTATGTACAAAATTATTTTATTGGGAGAGAGAATTTGAAGAAAAATGAATTTTTTTGAAAGGGGTTCAAACAGGGGCGAAATCTCCGCTTGGAAGGAATTATAAATGGTTTGATTTATTAATAGATAGAAATGAGTGGCGAATATTGAATAGAACTGTGGTTGAAAATGAGGTTTGACCATTTATAAATGATTTATAAATTTTTCCAAACGGAGGTTAAAATTAGATTTCATAAGGTCACGACTGTAATATGTAAAAGGTTGTCATACCAATCAAGCTAAAACTCTTCTTTGACGAAGGAGGATCAAAGCATAGAAAATTATACACACCTCAGTCATACTGTCAAGCTCCTTTAAAAGATCAGGTAGAACTGCAAGTGATGCTTCATTTTCCCTATTATAGACAACAAAAGGAATTAATTTTGTATATACAGTCAAACTGAAATCAACATAAGCCGTAATCTTGTGCCATGAGTGTTCACGTCATACAAATATGATAATTAATGATGTGGAATTCTTAGTGATTAACATGGTGTCAAGGGGGCTTGTATAAAACTTATTACACAGATTTTAGATCAAATATAAATTCAAAGGTAAATAAGAGACAGCGAACTAATACACGATTACACGGTGCAAGTCAGAGAATCAAGCCTCAGTCAAAATCTAAATGACTGCAAAAATAACATCATAGCTATATCATGTGAATTTAAACAGCTTCCATTTGTGACTTGAAGCATAAAATTATTTCAATAAAATGATATTTTGCTATATTTTGGGTATGCCTAGTCACATTCCGGATTATCCAGATGCTTGTGCTTGATGGAATGCCCTGAGCAGTTACGGCTCTCTGTCATGGCATATATCAAAGTGATATGAACAAGGTCTGCCAGGACAGAAAATTCCAATCAAAGTGTACCTCTGCTTTATGCTCCTATAAGCATCAAAAAAGTGGAACTCCCTCAAGCACTCTTCTCTTAATTCCAAAAGGTTGGCCAGCCCCAATTTTCCATATGCGGCAGGCTCCTCCATTAACCTTGTCAGACACAACAGACGTTTTAATAATAGTAAACAGTAAGAACTTCGCCAGTGGGGTGATTGCTTAAGTTTGGAGATTGACAGCTATAACAGAAAGGGGGAAGCGATTAACTTGAAAGAAAAAGAAGTAATATAAGCACTATCAAGCACAGGGTTTAAGGTTCATCTATTCAAACCAGAATTAGACATGGAAAAAAAACAGAGAGAGTAACAAATTTCTTGGCTCGATAATTTGATGCGAAAATCCAAGATGTGAACATAAGACAAATTAAAAATACTTGTTTATTTAACAAGAGCAGTTCAGAGCACCTGCTTATATTGAGAATTGCAAACTGGCGTATTGTCCCAAAGGTGAAGTCTTTTGAAACATTATTCTTAGATTTCAGTACTGATACATTAAAGTAACAGCTGAGCCAAGTGTTTACTCCGAAGGTGAATCTTATGCAAATTAGCCTTGCTGAACGGATTGTAATTTACCTTGTCCACAAGGACACCATTCCAAAACCAGTAAGCATCAAGACAGGTTATGTATTATTTGACATGGGCAGATTTGAAAATTTCACATTTGACATTCATAATAAAAGGCATGTCATAACTTAGCAAGCTATACCAAGAACCCAAAAATATGGACTCTCGTGCTGTTGCAGTTTCCTCATCTCAATCTAAAAAATGATTTGGTGACTGTTTCAAGACTCGAGCCAAGTTTTCTAAGTTTTCTAGAACATGGACTATCTGATCTGCAATATGAATAGAAATCACAATTCTTGACTTGCCATATAACACTAAGATTTGTGCGGTAGACTTTCAGATCACCTAGTTAGAACAAAGTTTGCTGAATGTATATATTAGAAAAATATATGTAAACAGAAAATTTTGGTACAAGCAAATTGAATAAATGCTTAAATTACATGACAAGTACGAGAAGTATCTGGATTGCACATTGCACTGCTTGGTTTGAGCTAACCAGATTGGAGATCATGAGAGGATGAGAGGCTTATGAATTCAAGAATTCATCATAAGACAAGTATATGGACATCCAGAATTTATGAACTCTTAAATATGCTATATGCATATGCGAATTTCAGTGCTGATAAGCCAAATGCCATCTTAGCTATGATGTAGACAGAATATTTCAAATGCATGGCTCGAGAAATGGTACATTCACCCTCACTGAAATGCTGGTTGTATTTGGCTTCACCCTCACCGAAATGCTAAAGTGTTTCCATTAGGAGTGTTAGGTTTTGATACCCAATAAATCTCAGGCAATGATATTAAACAATTTAGAATATATTTTATAGGTCTCGGCCGATGAGTGAAATAATTATCAATACAATCAATTTATATGCTCAACCCGAAAGCAATGTGGGCTACTAGTAGCAACTTAATTTGTTAATGTTGCCTTAGCCCAAATTCACTGATACGATGACTTTCTTGTGTCTTGACCCAATTGATGATATAACCTAAACTATATATATCCACTTCCATACCATTGCAAATGGGTGTGTGCTCTGTGAATATATTGAAGAGAAAACTGTGGCTGCTTCGGTCTCCTTCTTCGTGCATTTGCCTTCTCTCTGTCTTTGTCTTTGTGGCTTGCAAATCACCACCATAACCTTGTCCCTTTGTGGGTGAGAAAGGAAGAAAGCAACCAAAAGTGAATAAAAGTTGTGGGTTGGAGTTTTAATTGATTGTTTGATATCGATTGGTAAGTTGAAACTGAGCCCGGAGTCCACCAATTGAAGGTCTATTCCGCAACAAGGAGTTACAATATTGAGTTACCATTTTTCTTTATTTCTTTCTTTTTATTTTTTTCTTTTCTTCTGTTGGGGGAAGAGAGGGGGGTCTTTTTCTCAAAACATAGAATTATTTGGTAAATAAAGGTTATGTAATGCATTCATATAGGTAGCTTGGTCAACGTTTAGGAAGCGAAACCAAAGAAAAGATAAGAGTAGCTAAGCATAACTGTTACCTCACATTAGGAAAAAAAAAGAAAAAGAAATCAATAGTGCATTTTTACTTGGTTAAACTAGTGTTACCACTGCTCTCCATTTTCTAATTTTTTTTTTTTAATCATCAAATGCTTATCATAATTTCTACAAAATCTTGTAAAATGAAAGATAGAAAGAAGGAAGATTATCAATCAAAAAGTAAACACCTGGCCAGGTGTGCAGAGAATGCACGAGCAAATGCGTCACCCCGTCTTTTAGAATCATCGGTACCACCTTCACTTGCCACAGCCTGCAGAAATCACACCAGTTTGCATAACCGTATACACAAGACACTATTAGCACCTTATGGAAAATAAAATATCGAAAAGATCAAGAACATGAATCGCCAGAAAAAAAGAAATCTAGATTAACAATTTACAAATGTAGCCACCAAAAGTAATTTTCCAATTAGTTAAATGTTGTTGACTAAACATTTTGGCAGTGGTGCCCAGAACAAGGAGAACAAACATACTAAAGTTTATCTCAAATGTCATTGAAGCGTTTTACACAAGCTATTTAGATTGATGACAAAAATTGTTACCTTGTTGTATACATCAATAACCAATTACTAATAGTTGCTGCATCATGTGAACATGTGGTTGTGGTTGTACTTGAAACATAAAGTAATATACTATAATAGAACAATTTGAAACTTGAAAGTCAACGTGTTCAAGACTTGCAACTTCAAAAATTTTGATTCACAAATCACAACTTTACATTATAAATTATTCATTTGGAAAGTATCTTTCCCCCTTCTTTATGGGTGGGTGCAGGATTCGGTGGCTGGGGGCTTAGGTAAGCTTCTGAAAGAATTATATACCTTATCAACAAGGTCTGGCAAATGTTCTGATAGTATAGAGAACCAATACCTATGGCAAATCGAAAATGCAAGATAGGTAAAAAAAATATGAAGTCGAACAAGTACTAACTACTAGAAAAGTTTAAGATAATAAGACAGATTTTATTCAATATAAGCCAATCAATATCGTGTATGACTTACTCTAGTTCACTGTGATCTGAGAGATCTATTGTGTTGGGCTCGTATCTGCAATGAAGAAAGAATTATAAAAACAAGCAGCAATGGTTCTCTTATTTCCAGATATTTTTGGATTTGAGTCGAACCAATAATAGACCAACAAAAGAGAAAAGAAACTAGGACTAACAGCAGTGACTTCTCTTTATTCTTTGTTTTACAACAGCAGAATGGAAGCCACACACCAAAAGAGGCAGTCCAATCTAAAATGGGGGAATATAAAACAGATATATAGANAGATATATTGAATATAACTCCTGGTTAACATATTGAATCAATTTCTTGTTATTGAGAAGGTAATCAACTTTATCTATATGTATTGAAAAGCAGAATAAGCTTTAGAGATCACAGTAGACACATAAATCCAGATACACGTCTATATCAGCTTACGTCTTTGGGTCTGCCAACAGCGGAAACACTTCTAAACTTGGTACGAGATGGAGAACACCAACATTTAGTTCACTGGCATCAGAACGCAAGATATCTCCTCTGGATGATGGAACTTCAAAGCCTCCAAGGCCAGTGGTTCCTGGAGGGGCCATTGGTACCGGAGCAGTGATTTCAGTTCCCTTCTGCAAAAACTTTTCCATCCACGATATCTGCAATGATATGTGCATTACATGTTAATGGTGTTGTTATTACTGCTTATTTACAAATTCTGCATGCCACAGAAAAATGAAAAAAGAGAACAATTCTCAAGAAAAGTTAATGTCCAATGATGCTTAAAAATTCTTCAATTAGTAACAAGGTCGGTCAACTATATTTTGGAAAGTGTTTTTTTTTTTTTCCTTTTTTTTTTGGTTCTACATTTCATTCATTTATATATTATACGGGGAGTGCTACTCTGTGAGTGTTAGAGAAGGGCTTCGTTAATTTGGCATGACCAAAGCAATGAACCAGGTTTTCACAAGAGAAGGAGAGAAATTGACACCATACAAGGATGTATCAATTTGATGAATGAATTTGAGCTGTTTCACTAGCTTAGCATTTGGATGAGGAGGATCATGTGCTGCACGATTTCAGGAGCACTTAGAGGCATACCTTGGCATGACCATTCAAACCATCAATGAACTCCTTGAGGAATTGCTAAAACCGTGATTCTGGTTTGGGGCTATAAGGCTCTTAGCTTCCAGAGAGCTGCTAATTCATTACTTTAAATTTCTTGTCATTGTTGAAATATATGCTTTATTTCAACTTTTCACCATTACCAAAATTCTACAGCTGTTCCTAACAGAATACTGCTGCTGAATAGACACCACCTGTTTCTGGAGGAATCTTTCCCTTGCTTTCCAGATCAGAAAAGCAGAAAAGGATATATTCTTTTTTTTTTTTAATTATCTGTAAATAGCAGTGAAAAATATAGCCCTCAGAATCATTACAATAAAGTTGTGTTCAGTGATTCTTTTCTATGAATTCAGATCAAGCAATGGTTTAGAAGTTTCACCGCACGAGAAGCAAACTATGGGCCTGTTCAGCTCGTTTTATACTTCTTCCCAACTCATATACAATATATACGTCACCAAAGAACATAAAGAGTCTAGAAGCTCAAATGAAGAACAAGTGGACCCACACCCATTAACCCACCTAAACCATCCCAATAATAGGTTTCAAATGCACCCAATCATATTAATATGGACCCAATTACACCCACGAAAAATGGTGGATCTAAATGGATGACTGACCCACCCATCTACACCCATTTAACTTTTGGCCTACATAATCCCAAGCAACCAAAAAAGCATGCATTACATAATCAATATAGAGTCAACTGAGTTGACTCAACTTCCATCATCCCTTCTTAACTAGCCGCCATTTTCATCAACCTCCTTAACGACCATGCACTACTAACACCAGCACCTCCCAAAATCCCTGACACAACAAACAGCTCCTCTGGCATCATGTCTTGTCAACATCAGGCTCCTGGATCTCCCCAACAATTAACTCATGACACTTGAGTAGTAATTAAAAAGACGTAACTACTAATAAACTCTACATTGCAGTATTACAATAAAGTAACATAAAATTTGCGAAAATAGGTCGATATTATATCTGACTTACCTAATTAATAGTGTTGTTGAATCAATGATTCATAGATACAAGGTTGATGGTGCAAAATGGCTGCACTGCACCTAATAGATGTGCTAAACAACGTGGGAGAAGTTAATGATACTAATTAATCATGAAGAAATGATGTGATTGATAAATTTGGGGTCGGTGGATAATGAGTACAAAAAGGCTGGTGGTGAATTATTCATTTAGATACATTTATTAAATGGGTCATATGAGTGGGTGACTGTTTACCTGTCATCCATTTAGGCCATTTACCCAAGATCTCAAATGATCTCAAGTTATATACCTATATTTCTCATATACCGCCAATAACAACAATAAAAAAAAAAAAAAAACATTGTTCCTTCTAAATTTGGAGTCAACTACATGAATCATTTTCCGCTGCTCATAAACACAAAATAGTTAATGCAAATTAGGTCAAATGAAAAACATCGATATTAAATTTCCAGATTTTGTAGTCATAATTAACCCATTACCAAATGTCAGACTAAGATTCTAAATGAAACACCAATTGTGAAGCACCCAAGGTCATAATGGCATTGGACAAAACTTGCCTTCTCATTTAAATCTCCTAGAGGTGGACCATGGATATTTCCTCCCACATACGGTGCACCCATCGGGAACCTTTCTACTAGCTGATGAACCATAAGGTCATCTAAACCGTGCTTTTCATAGCTCATAAATGCACCTAAAGCTCCCAGAAACCCTTCATGTCGTAAAAACATTGCCTGTGCTTCCCCTTTGGACCTAATCAAACAGTAAGAGAAAATAAATGAAAATGATACAACATATCACTTAAAATATTCGTGCAAGAAGTATCAAAACCACTAGAGAATTATTACAAGATAGAAAATTTCATTTTCATGCCACTTATGAAGACACTGAACACCAAATAAAACTTCCACAAGTAAAATTTCCAGAATTACCAGAAGTGAACTGCAAATGAGATGGTGTCCATAGTGTAGGCATGGCCTCTAATAAAAAACCCTCCAAAAAATATCCGCTTAAGTCCAAAGCGCAATGCATTTAAGTATGATATCTACAAAAAATTGAAAAGGATTCAGGAATATAAACATACAAGGATAGCCAAATATAAATCCAGCGGTTTTATTTGTCCATATCAGGAAAGTAAGCCGAGGGAGGAAGAACTAACAAATAAATGTAACAAAGGAAATAAAAATAGTTTTTACAAGGATTTTCAGAGATTTCAATTTATGCATGACCTGTAATATCGTATTCTTATAATAATCATGTAACAGAAGAAAGAAAAATAAATCACGTACCAGAGGAAAATAAAAATAAGACACAAAAGGGTTTAAATGAATGAAGCTAATGCACCACGAGATAAGATTTTGCAACTTGGAACCAACATCTGACACTATAAACAGTGATATTCACATGAATGAACAAGTGATTATGTCTTATTGGTTTGAAGGTGGTGTGACGAAACTCCTATGAAACTTAAACCATGTTGGATCAAACATTCGCAAATACTGCATAAATGTCTCTTTTTGGAGAGAACTAAAGTAAAAGGCTAAATAA